>SJYC01013385.1:0-13602 GCA_006408675.1 Madoqua kirkii | reverse complement strand
GGAAGGGTCATATTACAGACAGGAAACTAGGGCCCCGAGAGGCACAAAGTCACACAGCAAATCGGGTTTGGGGCCAACAGTATGACTAGGGCTCCTAGACATTGGACCACCTGGTAGCATTGAAAGGGGGAAGCAAAAGTGAAGGAGGGAGCACCCAGCCACCAGAGCTTGGGCAAAAGGGAGGAGGCAACCCCTCCTGGGCACGAGTGGCCTGACTCTACGTGGTTTGTGAGAAGGGCAAGACGGAAGGGACCGCCTCGTGGAGGTTGGGACAGCCAGGGGAGCTTCCGGGAAGCACTTGCTCTTCACAACCATAGTCTCTCTGGGCTGTTGAGCCCCTGGGGCCCCGAATGCCTAATAGAGTTCTCCCACCGCAGAAATGGGGGGCAGAGAGGCTGGCCCCGCCAGCACCCTCCCTTGGACCTCATCAACCCTGCCCACCCCCATCCCTGAGGGAGACTCAAACCCTGCTTGCTCATCCAGTCCAGTTCCCCTCTCAGAAGAGAGTGAACTACCCATTGGAGCCTGCACACCAGCCTTTAAGCCCCTGCACTCTACACAGTTGGGAATCAAACCCTGTTCTCGTCTACCCCCCAAAGCATAAGCATGTAAGTCTACCTATGAGACAGTTTACACTGCAGCTGGATCCTCACACCCTGCCCACCTTGGGCTCACCTTTGCCGAGTTCATCCTTGTCGATCCTAGCGAGGGTGCCCACCGTCTCAAGCAGCCCCTGGCACGGAGTCACCAGACCCCAGACAAGAAGCAGGGACCACATACCCAACATTGTCGGCGTCACACCTACCAAGAATGGAAGCAGGAACCTGGGGCCATCCTTGTGCCCAGGACTTCTCTTCTCTGTGCCCCTTCACCAGCCTGGGGCCCTCCCACCACCACCTCCCACCTGGCACAGCTTAAGTTCAGTTTCACTCCCAGGAAAGCCCTCTCCCTCCAATTTGAGCTAACACCTCTGAATTTAAAGTCTTAGTCGTCTGTGGTCCCAGGGAGCCTGGACCTGGCTCTGAGAGAGAGGTGTAGAGGGCCTTCCTTTCCAGAACAGCAGGACAGGATCTCTCTTTCCTGGACCACTTTCCCAGGGGGCCGTTTCAGAAGGTGTGGCTGATTGGAGATATTCAGCAGATAGATTTAACAAGTCCCATTTCTCTCCTGCCTCCCTTGCCTCTTGGACTGCAAGGAAATCAAACCAATCAATCCTAAAGGAAATCAACCCTGAATATTCATTGGAAGGACTTTTACTGAAGCTCCAATATTTTGACCACCTGCTGCGAAAAGCTGACTCACTGGAAAAGACTCCGAAGAAAGGAAAGAATGAGGGCAGGGGGAGAAGGGGGAGACAAATGGTTGATGGCATCACTGACTCAATGAACATGAGTTTGAGTAAACTCCAGGAGATAGCAAAGGACAGAGGAGCCTGACGTGCTGCAGTCCTTGGGGTCACAAAGAGTCGGACACAATTTAGCGACTGAACGGTAACAGTAAACCCTGCGTCTATCCGGGACCAATGTTGAAAGGAACAACATAGGAAATGACAGCATCGCTCACATTAGTTCCATAGGATGGGATTTCTCTGTATAAAGTTCCATATCTGCCAGCCCAGTTACATCCCATCATCAGCCCTGCTTAAACTCTTCAGTGGCCACCCACTGCCCTGGGTATAAAACCCAGGCTCCTTCCTGTTACTCACAAGGACCCTACCTGCCTCTTTACCTTCTCTGTCTTAACCGTGACAAGCTCCTTTGCACATGCTATTCTTTCTGTTACGGAGGTTCTTCCTCTGGATTGACTCCTCACCTTTCAGGTTCACCTACTTGCAGAGGCCGCCCTCCTTCACTTTGTCTAAAGAAGCCTGTCTGTCACCAAACACCACCCAGAATATATACTTGAAGGCAGTTTGCAACCACGCGTTGTGTTTGTGTTCTCATGTGCCATTTCTGTGAGTTCCCTGGGGGCAGGGACTGTTTCTAGGGTCTCAGTGCGTGGTTGTGTGGTGCTGGCTGAGGGGCCAAGAGTAGATGGAAATGCAGCCCCACTGTATTCGCCAACTCTTTGCTCTGGCGCAGGCTCTGCCTCCCCAAGAGGACACCTTTTCCTCTTGCACAGAGGTGCATACAGGCTCTGTAGGGACCAGCTGCTATTAGCAGGACTGGTCCCAGAGTGGCTCCCTGTAACCTTGACTCTCTCATAGAAGGAAATATCCCACAATGGGAAACCAGTCAGGATCAGTGGTTCAGAGAAAAATGGGCACCTCTTGAGCTTAGGAAAATTTTGCCCTCAGCCCATGAATCCCTGCCTTTGCCCCCTCACTGAGTCCTTGTTTTCCCAACTGCAAAATGGACTTTTTTCTCCCATCATCTTCCAGGTACTCGCAGTGTTTTCCTAGACAGAATTCTTTCTGGGCCCATTATTCAGACGGGACAGTAGGATGGTTACAGGGTCAACAACTGGGGATCTGGATAAAGCTGGGGCTCCGCAGGCTGTCTTACCCTCTCCTGCAGCTCCACGAGGAGTAGATGGGGGCTCCTGGCCTCCTGTCAGCTCCTCCACCCGCTCAGGCCCGGGGGCTGCTCTTATATGCCCACAGTGCCTCTGGGGACACAAAGGGGGCGCAGCCGCCAGAAACCCGTCAATGTGTCATGTCAGAAGCAAATTGTGGTTTTCCCTGCGGGCCTGGGCTAAGCCTTCCTTCTGGGGGTAGAGTGAAAAGGGAGGACTGGGGTCAGGGCCCGGGGGGAGGAGGGGAAAAGAAAGCCTGGGGACTGCAAAGGCAGCCTCTTCCTCCTAGACCTGGGGGGTGGAGGAAGGCATTCAGCCCACCTATGGGATCTCCCTTCAGGGTTCCCTAATGCCACATGCACCCTGACGGCGCAGAATCCACCCTGCCTCCCCACCTACCCCACCTGAGGCCCAGGGAGAGAAGGAAGGAGCTTAAAGCTGCAGGGTCTTCTGTCCCTCTGCCCACCCCCACCCCAGGTCTGGCATGGAGACAGCCATCGGCCCTGGAGAGAGGCACTCTGGACAGACATGGGGAGGGCCACTAACTGTACCCCCATCTGCCAAGACCCACTGTCCTCTGGGGTTCCAGAGCAGTGTTCCCCTCCTGAGTCTGGTGCAGGTGACAGTAGAGAGAAATCCATCCCTCCATCCCTCCATCCCTCCATCCATGCATTATTTCTTCTGCAGGCACTTGTACAGCACCTACTGTCTGCTAGGGCTGGGGTAAGACCTGGAAACAAAAGAAACAAACCACCTACCCTGAAGACCAATAGAAATATAGTGCAATGAAACTTTTTTTCAGTAGGCACATTTTTTATTTTTTATTGAAGGATAATTGCTTTATAGAATTCTGTTGTTTTCTGTCAAACCTCAACATGAATCAGCCATAGGTATACATATATCCCCTCCTTTCTGAAACTCCCTCCCATATCCCTCCCCATCCCACCCCTCTAGGTTGATACAGAGCCCCTGTTTGAGTTTCCTGAGCCATACAACAAATTCCCATTGCTATCTATTTTACATATGGTAACATAAGTTTCCATGTTATTCTTTTCATATATCTCACCCTCTCCTCCCCTCTCCCTATGTCCACACATCTATTCTCTATGTCTGTTTCTCCTTTTGCTGCCCTGTAAATAAATTATTCAGTACCATTTTTCTAGATTGAGTATGTATGTGTTAGAATACCAAATTTTTCTTTCTCTTTCTGACTTGCTTCACTCTGTACAATAGGTTCTAGATTCATCCACTTCATTAGAACTAACTCAAATGCATTCCTTTTTATGGCTGAGTAATATTCCATTGGGTATATGTACCACAACTTCTTTATCCATTCATCTGTCAATGGACATCCAGGTTGCTTCCATGTTCTAGCTTCCAATAGCCACATTTTTTTAAGTGAGTGTTAATAGTATAGTTTAAATTGTCCATGAAGCATATATGGCTATTTACTATTGCTATACTTTCAGCGCCTCTGTGAATGAATGAGTGAAGTCATTCGGTCATATCCGACTCTTTGTGACCCCATGGACTGTAGCCTACCAGTCTCCTCTGTCCATGGGATTTCCCAGGCAAGAATACTGGAGTGGGTTGCCATTTCCTTCTCCAGGAGATCTTTCTGACCCATGGATTGAACCTGGGTCTCCCACCTTGTAAGCAGACAATTTACCATCTGAGCCAACAGGGAAGTTCCTCCTCTGTAGATTTGAAAACTTTCGAAACCCAAACTGGAAAAAATAACTTTAAAAATTGTATAGCTTTTTTAACCCAATGTGTCCAAAATATTATCATTTAACTTTCAATCAATATAAAATTCTCAATAGATACCTTACACTTGTTTTCTCATACTAAGTCTGCACACCAAATTTGGATTCGCCACCTCTCAAGTGTTCAGTCAGTCTCCTTGTATGGCTGTTGGCTGTTGGCCATGGTACTGGTCAGCATACCTCTGGGGAGAACAGATAAGCACATGATGAAGTAAGTCAGAGGCTGATGACAAAAATAGAAAAGGGAAGGGGGTCCAGTTTCAGTGTGGCGGTCAGGGGAGGCCTCATATGTGACTCAGTTGGTAAAGATTCCGCCTACAATGCAGGAGACCTGGGTTTGATACCTGGATTGGGAAGACCCCCAAGAGCTTCCCTTGTGGCTCAGATGGTAGAGTCTGCCTGCAATGCAGGAGACCCGGGTTCGATCCCTGGGTTGGGAAGGCCCCCTGGAGAAGGAAATAGCAACCCACTCCTGTAATCTTGCCTGGAAAATCCCATGGATGGAAGTGCCTGGCAGGTACAGTCCACGGGGTCGCAGAGTCAGACATGACTGAGTGACTTCACTTTCACTTTTCATATTTGAACAAGTGTGACTTTTGACCTGCAGGAGGAGAAGGAGTGGGCCAGGTGGCTACCCGGGGAAGAGCCCACCAGACGGAGGGAAGATCAGTTCAGACATTCAGTTGTGTCCAGCTTTTTGTGACCCCCGTGGACTGCAGAATGCCAGGTTTCCCTGTACATCACCCAGGTCCTGGAGCTTGCTCAAACTCATGTCCATAGAGTTGGTGATGCCATCCAACCAACCCATCCCTTCTCCTCCTGTCTTCAGTCTTTCCCAGCATCAGGGTCTTTTCCAGTGAGTCAGTTCTTCGTATCAGGTGGTCAAAGTATTGGAGTTTCAGCTTCAGCCTCAGTTCTTCCAATGAATATTCAGGACTGATTTCCTTTAGTATTGACTGGTTGAATCTCCTTGCAGTCCAAGGGACTCTCAAGAGTCTTCTCCAACAACACAAGTCAAAAGCATCAATTCTTTGGCACTCAGCTTTCTGTATAGTCCAACTCTCACATCCATACATGACTGCTGGAAAAACCATAGCTTGGACCAGATGGACCTTTGCTGGCAAAGTAATGTCTCTGCTTTTTAACGTGCTGTCTAGGTTGGTCATAGCTTTTCTTCCAAGGAGCAAGTGTCTTTTAATTTCATGGCTGCAGTCACCAGCTACAGTGATTTTGGAATCCCCAAAAATAAAGTCTCACACTCTTTCCACTGTTTCCCCATCTGTTTGCCATGAGGTGATGGGACTGGACGCCATGATCTTAGTTTTCTGAATGTTGAGTTTTAAGCCAGTTTTTAAACTCTCCTTTTGGATGGAGGGAGGAACCCCATGGATAGAGGGAAGGGCAAGTTCAAAGGCCTGAGGTGGTATGTTCTAGGAACATGAAGAGGGCTGTGCAGTTGGAAGGGTATGGGGGCCACGGGGTTAAGGAGGCGACGCAGCCCTGCAGGTTACTGTACAGACTTACAGACTTTGGCTTTTGTTTGCAATTCTTCAGCAGGTCTGGGCTCAGGCATTCCCTCCTCTAGGAAGCCCTCCTGCCTCCCAAGCTGGCTGTGACCCCACAGCCTCCTGGGATCCCCTCTGTCAGAATCTGTGACATGTTATCAGGTGGTCAAAGTATTGGAGTTTCAGCTTCAGCCTCAGTTCTTCCAATGAATATTCAGGACTGATTTCCTTTAGTATTGACTGGTTGAATCTCCTTGCAGTCCAAGGGACTCTCAAGAGTCTTCTCCAACAACACAAGTCAAAAGCATCAATTCTTTGGCACTCAGCTTTCTGTATAGTCCAACTCTCACATCCATACATGACTGCTGGAAAAACCATAGCTTGGACCAGATGGACCTTTGCTGGCAAAGTAATGTCTCTGCTTTTTAACGTGCTGTCTAGGTTGGTCATAGCTTTTCTTCCAAGGAGCAAGTGTCTTTTAATTTCATGGCTGCAGTCACCAGCTACAGTGATTTTGGAATCCCCAAAAATAAAGTCTCACACTCTTTCCACTGTTTCCCCATCTGTTTGCCATGAGGTGATGGGACTGGACGCCATGATCTTAGTTTTCTGAATGTTGAGTTTTAAGCCAGTTTTTAAACTCTCCTTTTGGATGGAGGGAGGAACCCCATGGATAGAGGGAAGGGCAAGTTCAAAGGCCTGAGGTGGTATGTTCTAGGAACATGAAGAGGGCTGTGCAGTTGGAAGGGTATGGGGGCCACGGGGTTAAGGAGGCGACGCAGCCCTGCAGGTTACTGTACAGACTTACAGACTTTGGCTTTTGTTTGCAATTCTTCAGCAGGTCTGGGCTCAGGCATTCCCTCCTCTAGGAAGCCCTCCTGCCTCCCAAGCTGGCTGTGACCCCACAGCCTCCTGGGATCCCCTCTGTCAGAATCTGTGACATGCAGGGTTGTAACCATGTTTCTGGGTGCTTGTGGGTCTGTTTCTTGCATGGGGCCCTGAGACCCAATCTGGCGAGATGGGAGAAGGGGTGGTATTTACCTGATTCACCTCATACCCCTGAACCCCTAACCATATAATATTCATCCTATGACTTTGGACACTGAGCCAGGTTACCCAATCACACCATTTTTAAATAAATAAATAAATCTTTGCTTGAAATATAAAGTCCAAACCCTAAGGGTACAGCTTGATGAACTTTTACAAAATTCTTTTATTTCAGAAGCCCTGTTTTGCCCCCCAGTCCTGACCTCTAACACAACGATGAGCTCAGTCTGCTCTTGAGGGTAATGAGATTGCACATGTGTACGCTTTTGTGTATAGCTCCTTCACACCTTGTGTCTATGCAGACCAGTCATGTTGTGAGAGGCAATGATTTGTTCTTCTTTGCCCTATGCTATTTCATTATGTGAACACACCCAGATTCCTTATCCATACTCCTGTCTAGAGGCACCCAGGCCTTCAGGTTAAAGCTGCTCTGAGTATTCTTGTTAAGTCTTTCTGCGGACGTGCATTTGTTGCTCATTTCTTTTGCGTGGTCAACTAGGAGAGGGATTGCTGGGTCTTAGTAGTGCCTGTGGGGCTGCCCTTCCTTTACCATTGTGCCTGTGGCTCAGTGGTAAAGAATCCATCTACCAAAGCAAGAGATGCAGATTTGATCCCTGGATTGGGAAGATTCCCTGGGGAAGGAAGTGGCAACCCACTTCTAGCAACCCAGGTATTCTTGCCTGGGAAATCCCATGGACAGCGGAGCCTGTGGGGCTACAGTCCATGGGGTCGCAAAAGAGTCGGACCCGACTCGGTGACTAAGCAGCAACAAAATGAAGCAGCACGTGTCCACAGTGAATTTTCTTAGGTTTTTCAAGGGCTCTCCCAGTGCTACTGCTCATATCCTTGCACACTGGGTCCTGCCAGTATTCTTAAGACTCTTAGAGGGAGGAGGAGGGAAAGCTAGCACCTAGCTTTCATAGAGCAGTTCTTGTCTGCAAGGCACTGATGTGTACAAATCTTTCTAGTCATCAGTGATGACCAGGAAGGTCAGCATATCATAGCTCCTGTCTTACCCTCAAGGAGCCAAGGCTCTGTCTCCAAGAAGAAGCCACTGGCCCAAGGTCACACAGGAGTCCAGCCGACCTTACTCTGACACTCACCATCCCCCTCCCCCTTTAATTTTAACACAGTAGATTTACAATGTTGTGTTAGTGACACTCATCCTCTTAACCACTGCCCAGGCCAGCCCTCCTCAAGGGAAGAAAATGCTATCTGCTTTCTGGTCTGCCTTATCTTCCCCAATTCCCTCCAGATCTCACTCCAGTGGAGACCCCTACAACCTCCCCCACCCCCTGCCCAGCTCCCTAGGCACCTGCAAGCCACCTCAAGCACCAAGACCCAGTCAGGGATTGGGCCTGTCGACGGTAAAGATTAATGAAAATGCATATCTCCAGGCCCTACCTTGCAGCCCTGACTCAATAGGTCTGGGGTGGAGGGCTCGGAACTGGCGTGTTTAACTTCAATCTGATGTGTATTCCTCTTGAGAACCCTGGTGATGTGGAACTGTGGAAGGCATTAGAGCAGGGGAGGGGCTGAATGGCAAAGAGTACCCCTGGACATTAGGACCTAGAGGGAAGCCCCTGTAGCCAGAATTCCTGGGTCCAGTTCCTGGCTCTGATCATTACCATCTCAGAGCCATAGTTTCCCCAACCTGCAAAGGGGCTGATGTTAATTAAAATTGTCCACTCTCACCTGACTGGTCTGGCTGTCGGTACAGGTGTCCAGGAAATAGAGCATTAAGGAAAGGCTGCCAAAGGTGCCTGAGAAATTCAGATGATGGCAAGATCCCTGGGAGGCCTTCTTGAAGTTACTGCAGCTGAGAGTGAGCTGGGAAGGGAGAAGGCAGGCTGAGTGGTGGCTGAGTGGTGACTGGTGTGGACATAAATCTGGGGCATCAGTGGGTGGTCTTCCCTTCCCCCAAGGGTCTGCATGGCAGGCTTTGGGGATCGATAGTCATGAGTCCAGCATCAAAGATCTGGCTCTCCTCCTTCCTTGCTCTGTGACCTTGAGCTGACCCCACACCCTCTCTGGGCCCCAGTTCTTTAAAGAATGTTGATGCATCTTGCTGCTGAATGTGGTGTGAAGAAGCAACGAGACTTGGATTCAGGCAGACAGGGTTCAGGTCCATCCTCACATGCAAGTGTGCCCTTGGGCGCTGGATTCATCTCTCTGAGCCTCCACTTCCTCATCCAGGGTTGGGAGTCTTAGAAGTTAAGCAGTGCCCACGGGCAGAAAACCCCCATCATCGCCTCTCTAGAAGCTGGGGTCACAGCGCAGGGCTTCCCTTGCCAGCCCAGCCCTCATTTTCTGCCCAGAGTAAATCCAGGGTAACTGATCATTCAAAGAATGTTGTAATGAGATTAGAGGTCAAAGTACTCAACCCCTTTTCTATTTCCCAGATGGGAAAACTGAGGTCCGGAGAGGAGCTATGGTTTGTCCAAGGCCACATAGTGTGCCCCTGGTGTGCCAAGGCAAGAACCTGGTCCTCCTGACTCAGGCTTTCTGCCTTGGTTTCTCCATCTGTGCACTGGGCTGGGGAGGGGAGCAGTGAGTGTACTGTGTGAACATCTAAGGACAGGATTAGGGAAGTGGAGGAGCCTAGGCACGCCTAGGATCAGGCATCAGCCACCCACAGATTACCCAGGCGACTGTATGTGCCAGCCAGTCTCAAGGCCACCATTGTCCCAGAGCCGGGAGATGATGGGTGATGAGATTAAGGTCAACTCTGAGGGAAAAGGGGACAGCCCAGACACCCAGGCCAAGGCAAGGGAGGGGCCCTCCTTCCTCTGTGACATGGCTCTGGGCCAGGCTGGTACACAGACCTACCCATGGAGTCAGAGACCTTCCAACAGATGCAAACAGCAACACATGGACCATGGACACGTATGTGGGACCACCATCTCGATAATTCCCAGGGCTGGAGCAACAGCCAATCAGAGGGGCTCTGAAGAGTACCTCTTTTTTTTTTTCAAAGTTACAGGTTTTGGGTTTTTATTTTCCTTTTCAACATTCTAGCAAATGATACTGATTTTGAGAAACATAATCTAAAATAAATGTAATATAAAAAAAGAATACATTTATTTTATATTGTGTTTTTAACTGTTATACATAAAAATACTTTCACTTTAAAGAAGGGTCAGTTTGAAGAACAGCATCAGTAGGTGGCTCAGATGGTAAAGAATTTGCCTGCAATGCAGGAGACCCAGGTTCAGTCCCTGGTCGGGAAGATGCCCTGAAGAAGGGAATGGCGACCCACTCCAGTATTCTTGTCTGGGAAATCCCATAAACAGAGGAGCTTGGTGGGCTATAGTCCATGGGATCACAAAGAGCCAGACATGACTGAGTGACTGAGAACACACACACACACAGTGGGGATGGTCACCTTCCCCTTATAGGGTTACTGCATAGATTAAATGAGATGGTACAAGTAAAGCTCTGAGCATAGCATTCAGCAGGTACTCAATATATGCTCAAGCCTGCCCCTAGACCCAAGCTGCTGTTAGATCCCAAAACCCATTGAAGAGGAAGAAAAAACACACACCAATTTTCTACAAATAAAGAGGTCAAAACATCACATGTTCGTTAGGGCCTTTCTCCTGTTTATTGCCAAGTCCCCAGCCCCATCCTGCCCTGCTCACTCCTCATCAGCCCCAGTGGTTGGGGGCCAGGCCCACCCAGTTCCAATCAGGCTCCTCTGCTGGGTGTAACTAGTTGACGGTGTGCAGGCAGCTGGCAGGCAAATCCTGTCCCGGTCAGTCCAGCTTCAAGTTCAGCACCAGGGCATTCTGGCAGGAGAAAAAGGGCCAGGAGCAGGTGTGGGGAACAATGAGGGGCCACCCAGACACAGACTGGGGTGGACAGGGGTGTGGTCAGGAATGACATCAGCTCAGTGTTTAAGAAGAAAGATGGGGCTTCCCTGGTGGCTCAGTGCTTTAAAAAAAAAAAATCTGCCTGTCAAAACAGGAGACACAGGTTCAGTCTCTGGTCCAGGAAGATCCCACATGCCACAGGGCAGCTAAGCCCATGTGCCATGACTCCTGAGCCTACGCTCTGGAGCCCAGGGGCCATGACTGCTGAAGCCTGTGCACTCTAGAGCCGGTGCTCTGCAACCAGAGAAGACACTTCAGTGAGCAGCCTGTGCACTGCAACTAGAGAGTAGCCTCTGCTCGCCGCCTCTGCTCGCTGCAATCAGAGAAAAGCCTGTGCAGCAGTGAAAACCCAGCACAGCCAAAAATAAAGAAAGAAACATTTAAAAAAGGAAGACTGGCCTTATGACCCTTCACCTCTCTGAACCTTGAGTTTCTCAACAATCAAGTGAAGAGAAGCACCCCTACCTCCCAGAGCAGAGAGATCAAATGAGAAAAATGCCCATCCAATGCTCCAAGTGCAACGCTTGGTGTGCAAGGCAAAGCTAACATTCATGGAGCACTTCCTGTATGCCTTTAAGTGAATTATCTCCATAAATCATCACAACAGCTCTCCAGAGTGGATACTATGTTATTCTCTTATTTGAGATGACAGAAAAATAAGAGCACTGAGAAAAAGAAAGCAATTCGTCCAAGGCAGCAGAGGAGGACAGTAGCGGAGTTCATGCTTCTTTCAGGGGATCCCTGGCTAAGGGCAGCCTGCAGATTCTGAGGGGCAGGGTCTTGCTCAGGGGATTGGCAAGACTGTACTGATGGCTGCTGCCCTCCTTAGTCCAGTGCCCTCCAAGTTGAGAATGGCAGGCTCTTGCTCATTGGCCAAAAACATTGGCTGAACTGGCCTTTCCCATCTCCTTTCCTCACCTCAGTTATGTCCAGCTCTGCCAGGTTGTAGTTCATGTCCAGAAGGTCAGGAAGTGGGAACCCGACTTGGAGTACATCTGAGAAATATAGAAAAAATTATTTCAGCCTCCCTGCTCTGCAGGTAAGTGGCTGCCTGGAGCAGCATAGTGGGAAATAGCGCAGTGATTGATTCATAATGTCTGCCAGCTGCACAGGCCTAGACACCTTCAGCTGGATCACCAGGGTGGGGTCAAGATCTGACTTCTGGCATGGGGTCAAAGGTCAGAGTCCAAGTTGTTGAAGGGGCCCTTGTCCTCAAGCAAGTGACATTAACATGACATTAGCCTCAAAGACTCAGTATTGACTATCCACTCCCTTTTAGGTTTACTCATTTGGGGCCAGTGGAGGGCCTTCGAGACCACCTTTGTGACATCCCTTCCTGCTCAGCGTGCTTCTTGGCACCAGCAAAACCCTCACCATTGATGACTGGGATGTAGGCTTCTTGGAGAAAATCAGTGATGAAGCCACTCAATTTCTTCTCCTGGCAAGAAAGAGAGAAAGAGAAGATACCCTCATCCCATCATTCCATTAGCTCAACAGATTTTTTTTCAGCTCTTAATCCAGCTGAGTCCAAGGACCACAGGAATGAATATTAGAAACATCAAATCACATCAAAACTGTGACTGACTGTTACATTGTAGACAGATGCCCTTCATTTCTGCTTAGCTCCTGTTCAGTCCATGGGGTCGCAAAGAGTCAGATAGGACTGAGAAACTGAGCACACACTCCTAACTACATCAGGTTCTGTGTTGGGCCCTGAGGCTACAGAAACTAATAAAAGTAGCACCTGGGCTGGGCAAACAAGCTCAGGGTGCTGCTATGCACAACAATGCTTTTAAAATCAACCTAGGGAGATGTTTAGATTCTATCCAGAAAAGAGAACAGAGACTCAGAGAAGCAAAGCAATTTCCCAAAGTCACACAGTCAGTCAGGAGCCCCAAACCCCACAACAGCCTACTCTATTCACTCTGCCTCCATTTCAGGGCTCTACCCTGAAATCCCAAGGTGCATAGGCCCAGTTTTTTTGCTTTTAAGCCAGACCAGGCAGAAGTACTTGGGATACTTACCTTGAAGGGGCCAATCGATGAGGACCTCCGGGACATGCTCAGTAATCTGCAGAAGAGAGGGAACCGGGGAGGAGGAAGGGCAGTCGGAGCACTGGAGAAAAGGCATCTCAAACACCCGCAGCTCCTCTCTGATGGGGAGGTCCCCTTATAGCCTTCACACTAGGCACTCCGAAGTCTGTTTACATGCTACCTGTGATGGGGCACTTACCACTCTTCCTTATAGCCCATGTTGTTTCCCACAGCTCAAACCACTGACGTCTCTCATTGGTCCTGACTCCTCTCTTTGGGACCCAAGCTCTGTCTATTGCACCTGCCCGAGGCCAGATATGCAGAGGTTTGCAGCTCAGCCAGTTCCAGACTTCTGCAGCACCAGAGCTGGGGTCCTTCACAGGGCCCCTCCTCTGCACAGCCTCTGGTGGCACTAATGCACCCTGGCAGCAGAACAGGCCATATGATGGGCATCTACTGGTTCTATCTTCCCAACATCTATTCTTTATTCCAATAACAGACTCTCCATTTCCTGATACTCAATATCCAAGGCATTACAGTGGGGTGAGCACATCACCCAGACCTGGCCAATCAGAGCATTCGATCTCTAGAGTCATCAGTTCAGTTCAGTTCAGTCATGAGCTTAGTTTTTTGAATGTTGAGTTTTAACCAACTTTTTCACTCTCCTCTCTTTCACTTTCATCAAGAGGCTCTTTAGTTTTTCACTTTCTGCCATAAGGCTGGTGTCATCTGCCAGGAGGTTATTGATATTTCTCCTGGAAATCTTGATTCCAGCTTGTGCTTCATCCAGCCCAGCATTTCACATGATGTATTCTGCATATAAGTTAAATAAGTAGGGTGACACTATACAGCCTTGATGTACTCC
>SJYC01013384.1:0-23035 GCA_006408675.1 Madoqua kirkii | reverse complement strand
CTGAGGAAGGCTTTCTTAACTTTCCTTGCTATTCTTTGAAACTCTGCAGTCAGGTGGGTATATCTTTCCTTTTCTCCATTGCCTTTCATTTCTCTTCTATTCTCAGCTATTTGTAAGGCCTCCTCAGACAACCATTTTGCCTTTTTGCCTTTTCTTTTCTTTTGGATGGTCTTGATCACTGTCTCCTGTACAATGTCATGAACCTCCATCCATAGTTTTTCAGGCACTTTGTCTATCAGATCTAGTCCCTGGAATCTATTTCTCACTTCCACTGTATAATCATAATAGATTTGATTAAGGTCATACCTGAATGGTCTAGTGGTTTTCCCTACTTTCTTCAATTTCAGTCTGAATTTTTAATAAAGAGTCATAGTGATTAGCTTAGAGTTGGTCATGTGATCCACACTAGACCAATGAAAACAGCCTTTGAGATTTTGTTAGAACTGTTAAATAAAAGGTCTCTCTTCTTATTGGTGTCACTTTGCCATCAACTGGGGAGCAGCTGCCTGAGAATGTCCAACAAAGTAGACAGCAAAAACCAAGGGAAGAGAGGGGTAAACTTTGAGAATTTTTGTGCACCTAGATCCAGCCATGCCTGAAAGGGGAGAACTACTGCTAGAGATTTTAATTATATGACTCAAGAGTCCCTTTTGGGCTTAATCGAGTTAAAGTCAGAATTGTCTCTTACAACCAATAGAATCTTGGCACCCAACACATCAGACAAATACAAAAATTATTCAGCAATTGATACAAAACTAGACTTCACACATAGATAGAGCTGTATAATTGTTGACTGTTATCAGTATAAAGAAAGTGCTCCTAGCGAAGGTAATATTTGAGGTGGGCACTGACAAGCAGGTGGCATTTCGATGGCATGGGTAAAAGCCTGTTTGTGAAAAAGGGAACATGATCACATGATCGGACTCACTGTGCAAGAGCCTAGTGGAATAGCGGGAGCAGTGGTGGGAGAATTTGAGAAGGGCCTTGGGTGCCAGGATAAGATTTGACAAAAGATCGTGCACACAATGGGGAGTCATTGAGGGTTCTAGAGCAGGCATAGAGACCAGAGAGGCCTGGCAGTGTGGGCTGTGCTGGCTGGGTCAGAGGAAGGCCCTGGAGCAGGAAACCAAGTGGTCTTGGTGGTGCTTAGGCAGGGGTACAGGGATGCCAACCTGGGCAGCAGACTCCTACCTGTCCAGAGAGGTGGTCATCTGCAGCCGGTCCTCATGAACTGAGTACTGGATTTTCAGGTTGAAGTGCTGACACAGAGTGGGGGGAAAGCAGGAAGAAGACAGTGGGTCCCCCTCCAGGGTTGGTAAAACCAGGAGCTCTACGACCTTCCCAGAACCACCACCACTGCCAAGACAGAGCAAGAGTCTTCCTCTCTGCCCACCTCACCCTCAGGAACTGAACCCAGCAGTCTCCTCATTCCCCTAGCCCAGGATTCTCATCCTCCCTGTACCCAGTCCACGACAGCACTATCAGAAATCCTGGCATGTTTGTGAGGTCCTGAACATACCATGTCATTGCTCCAGGCCACATCCTGTTACTCTATCTGGAGTACCCTCCATCACCAACCTCCCCAACCTCAACCCTTTCCCTGGCCAGATCCTGCTCAACTTTCAAAACATAGCTCAGGCATCACCTCCTCTAGGAAGTCCTCTGTGATTTCCTCAAAATAGATCTGCAATCTCTCTAGGTTCCTATAGTTCCCTGAGTGAGACTTTCACTGTCCTTATAGATGCTAATGAATGTCAGAGTGGGAAGTTTTGAATAGGAAAGAGAGGGAGGGAAGGAGGGAAGAGAAAAAAAGTATCTTTCTAGTCATTTGGAGGTTCAATTGCAGAGCCCAGAATCAGACAGTAGGTGACAGTGCCCAGAAGGTTATGACCAAATAATCAAGATTAACTCAGAACCCTTCAATCCATTACTTGACTATGAGCTAAAAGCCTACCCTCCAGCTTCAAATATCCATAATTTGGGCTTAGCTGGGAAAAAATCCACTCACAGTTTCCAGGACAAAGAGGGATACAGGCGGCTTGCCCCGCCGCCGAGCAGCAAACATCTCCAGGGTGCCGTGAAGGTGCAGCAGGCTCTTGCCGGTCTTCATGGTGACCTTGGGGGGCTTGTTTATCTTGATCTGGGTCACCAGGGGTTTCGGCTTTGGATAGGCTTCAGCCACCTACAGAAACCAGGAAACTCCCTCAGGGCCAGTCCTCAGACTGGTGGTTTCCGTTGAAACCAGGAGTCTGTCATGAAATAGGTGATTTCTACCTTGGAAGTACTATATGCAAAGGCTGGGATATGTTGATCGGGAAATATGGGAAACAAAACAGAAAATCTGGCTATTTCTATATTGGACATAGAAAACACAATGCATAAAACCTGGGCATTCCTGTGGTGGGGGGGGAGCAAAGACTACTTTACGGAGAAGTTGGGATGATTCCACACTGGACAAGGGAGACACGGTATTGAAAATCCATTTGCCTGGATGGAGAACAGGGCAGGTGATTGTGGCGAGTATGGGTAGCTGGGGCACTTACTTTAGGGATGAAGCCAGCCAGTGTCACAGTTGTTTGGGGGGGCAGCTCACCAATCTACAAAATAATAAATAATAGTCAAGGTTAGGATTGCTGAAGGCTTCCCTGAGTCATCCTAACAAACCTCTTCTCTGACTTAAAAAGGCATGCCCTCTGAGATCCTTCATCAAAATAGTTATCACTCTTTGATTAAGTAGATAATGAGCTCCTGGATAGCCCAGACTGTGGCTCACACATTCCAATGCCCAGGGTCTGAGTACAAGATCATGCACTAAGAAAATTTTGTTTGATGAAAAAGTAGACAGAGAGATGGGAGAATGGGTGGATGCAATGGATAAGAGGATGTGGGTGAAGGGATTCATAGATGGATAGGTGGATGGTGAAAAAGTATAAACAGATAAGTGGATGAATGGATGGGTGGGTTGATGGATGAGTGTTTGTATAGGAGAATGAATAATAGATAGCAGGTGGATGGCTACATGGAGGCATGAAAGGAATAATGAGAAGGGAGGATGGATGAGTGGGGAAATGGTGGAGTCATCTGATATATGGATGGGAGAATGGGTGATGAAGGGGTTGATGGGTGGAGGGATGAATAGAAAGGTCCACAAATGGATGGTGGGTGCATGGATGCAAGGATGAATAAACGGATCAGTGGGGACGAATGAATGAATGGATGGATTGATGGCTGGCTGGCTGGATCAGTAAACGAGTAGGAGGATGGATAATGGAGAACGGATGAGTAGATGGGTGGGTATCTGGGTGCTTAGGTGGTAAATGGCAGATACATAGATTCATTCATTCAATTGTATCAGCCCCTGCTCTAGGTATGGATGGTATGGAGGGTTGGGTGGATTCTAGCTAAAAGGATAGAGTCTAGGACATGACTACATAGTAACAAGACAGACTGGAAAAAAAGAAGGTGGATGGATGGACAATACAAAGGAGTTGTAAGTTGGTGGGTAAATACCTGGTGTCTGGACAGTTGAATGGATGGATGAATACACAGTGGCTACACGGACAGAGAGATGGTGGATGGTGGGGTGAAATGACGATAGCAATCTGTCCTGGCCCCTCCTGGTCCTAGCATTACTCACAACCCCAGGATAATTCTCAGTCTGGGCAGGGACTGTCATTACAGGGGGCAGATGCAGATATGGGGGTGTGGTCACTGGGCAGCTCACCATCGCATCCTTGACTTTTACATCAAAAGACTTCTGCAGAAGAGCAAGCTCTGCCGTGAGGAAGGTGGCCGAGAGAAGCAGCTGTGAGGGCCTTCAGCATAGTCCTCAGGGAGCTCAGCCCCTCCGGCACCATCCACAAGCTGGATGGTGTTGCCCTTTTGCTGCTGCACCACAGGCTGCGGGACAGGGGAGAGACACTCAGCCTTGACCATGGGCAAGGCTCAGTCCTCCAAACGAACGGTGCTCAAACCAGCCTAGTGACCCCATGGACTGGAGCCCACCAAGCTCCTCTATCCATGGGAGTTTCCAGGCACGAATACTGGAGTGGGTTTCCTTCTCCAGGGGATCTTCCTGACCCAGGGGCCAAACCCAGGCCTCCTGCACTGCAGACAGAGTCTTTGCCACCTGAGCCACCAGGGAAGTCTGTGGTGCCCAAGTCAGCAAGCAAGTCATAAAATGGTTGAGCCAGAGCAATGTGCAGTGGCTCAACTCTCCCAGCATACAGATGGGTAGACTGAGGCCCACAAGGATAATGGAGTCAATCACTAAACCACTGTCAGCTCCACACAGGATTGTGTAAGTAACCTCAGTTAATATGATTCTATGATTAGAGCCCTCGTTTACTATTTTAACCTCAAGAGAAAGAGGTAAATGGAAGACAATGTGCAGCCTGTAAGACTCCCACTGGAAGAAGACTTCACAGGGAGATGACCACTTGGGATTCTTCTTTCCATTCCTGGGAGATGCAGGCACCTGGTCAGCAGGGTTCTGGAGTCCTAGGTGAGGCCCTAACCAAATCCTGCCTCCCTGCTAAGCTGGGTGCTCTCTTCTATACAACCACAGTGGACAAGCCACTCACTGGGAAAAGCAAGCAGCCTCAGGGGTGTGGGTGTGGAGTTGGCCATCCCAGAAATTAGCTCAGGATTTGGGGTTTGTATTGAGAGCAGAAAGAGAAAGAGACCCTTCACCCCCTCTGCAACCCCAGCCCAGCCACCAGCCCTGGCAGAAGCAACCCCCACCACTCAAGCCAGTGAGACCTCTGCTGGCTGATGCCCTTTGGTGCTTACACTGAAGTCCACTTGAATGTAGCTGGGTGTAGTGGTCGGTATGGTGTCAGGACATATTGGACAGTGCCCATCTGGCCCACAGGCATGGGGGCTGTGCAAAGATGAAGGTTCACTCAGAGAGACACCAGCCCAGGGACAACCTGGAGAAACCAGCTCCAGCCAGCTGCCACCTGAACCTGGCCTGGATGCCAGGACCCCGGCTGTCTCTGTGACACAAGGCAAACTGCTTAGCATCTCTGGGCCTCAGTAGTTTCATTTGCAGAATGGAGGCAGTGGTGCCTGATCTAGAAAATCATGCCACCTCACATCACCCTGCAAATACAGAGCTTGAGCGTTTATCAAGGGTTGTCCAGCTCAGTTAGCTCAGTTCTCACAGTGGATTGCTGGGGTCTGGATTATTGGTTCCATTTTACAGATGCACAGACTGAGAGCTGGAGGAGTGAACTAATGTCCCAGGCCACTCTGCTGGGCACATGAACCAGTTTTCCTCAGTCACAGCCATTGGGGTTTCTCCTCCTGGTTTTGGGGAGCCCTGTGGACCTCACAGTGATAGAGGTGGCTGTTTTCCCTTGACAAAGAAAAGGGTGGGGTTACTACTGGAATTACTATCCGTGGTACAAGGTTTGTGGATGAGCTATTGTGAACAAAGTCTGCTGTCCTTGGAGTCTGGAAGGGTGACAGATAGAACACTGGGTGGAGGGCTGCGAGGTAAGGACAGCCCCTCAGGGCCTAAAGCTCCCCCTCTGGACATTGTGGGGAGGAGTGGACTCCATGACCTCAGACCTCCTCTAGTCCCAAGGCCGGGCCAGGAGCAGGCACTTGAATGGGGAGTGGGACATCCAAAAATTCTAGCCATCCTGCTGACCTCATGTGGGAGCAAGGCATGGCTAGGGCTACATACCGTTCAGGCTGGCCCACTTCTTGTTCACATACACCAGGACTGCATCAATGGCAGGACACATCTGGAGGAAGAGAAAGCGCTGGGCTGATGGGGGCCCGGAGTGGAGGGCAGAATGTTACTCCATGGGGAGTCTCAAAAGCCCTGGTGGGATAGGGGAACCAAAGCACAAGTCATACAGAAAGTCAATGGCAGAGTCCCAGGGACTGGCACACTCAGCAGGGTTGGTAAGCTGTGCAGTACCAGCTGCCATTTCCTCCTCCTCTGCTCATGGCAGACATCACTAGCTGATCACGGGACTTCCTCCCCCTGAGCCAGCCACAGCCTCAGGAGCCTCCTCAGCCGCCAGCAGTTGATCGAGATCAGCGGCCGAGATGAAACGTTCTTGCCAGCCCTGGTCTAAGCAGTGCCGGGGATGAGGGGCGGAGGCTCACTCTGGGCACTCACCAGATCAGGAAGAACTTTATGTAGGGTGCTGTCCAGGAACTTGTTGACCACCTTGGGCAGCATACTGGACACAGAGAATGGGGACAGAGGCATAGATGGCAGAAAGTTAGGCACAGGACATGCAGGGACATGGCTAAGGAGTTCAGTGGCTCAGGAAGTGGGATGCTGGGTCGGGCTGGCAAGGTGGACCAAGCCTTCCTCCCCAGCCACAGAGAACCTCACTTGCTAGGCAGGTTTGTCTTCACGCTGACCAGGATGACCTCACAGCCCTCACTCTTGAACATGGGGAGGCCCGTCTCCTCATCCTGCAGAAGCCGGTTGGTGGCTGTGATGTTCAGGACCACGATGATCTCCATGTTCCCGCCCATGAAGCTGGAGGAGGGGGCGGGGGGTGGCAGGCAGGCATCAGGGCACCACTGCCACTGTGGCCAAAATCTCAGCCTCTCTGAGAGGGGAAAACGGTGGGAGGCCATGCTATGGGACAGAAAGAGGGATGGGACCTGCCCAAGTTCACACAACCGGCCTTTCCTCTCCTCTCTTGCTTTGGTGAACTCCTACACATCCTTCAAAACCCTGCTCTGCTCAGCTGTCATCATCTCCCCAAAGCCTTTTCTAACCCCCAGCCCCTACACCCTGTCAATATTTCTTCTGTCTCAGGCCAATCTATCAATCTGTGATTATCTGTGCTTAGATCTGGTTCCCATGAAAGGTAGGAACCAACTTTGCATTATCTCAGACCACAGATGGTACACAGTAGGTACTCAGTCAATGGGCATATAAGAGTGAGACAAAGAGGTCATTGTCCTTTCCTTCTCACCACTCTGCCATACTCACCTCTTGCCAGTGATGGTCATGCCCGTGGACACACACTGGAAGACGCCCACCCCAGGCATGAAGTTCATTGTGATGACAGGCAGCAGCACATCCTTCACTTTCAGACTGGGATGGGCAGACATTTGAGCAGTGAGAACTGGACAAGTAAGACCCCTCAACACACTCCTCCACCGCTTTGCTGGGAGGCCTTGGGTAAATCCCCCGTCCCATGTCATAGGGATAAACCTATCTCTGGGGCTGTCATGAAACGCAAACAAAAGGCTGAACATGAACCAGTCTGTACACAGGAAGCTCTCCTTGTGGGTTAGATGACATGTGGCTTAATTTGTGACTCTGGGCTGCTCCCTTCCCTGAGGTAGGCCTCGGTTTCCCCACTGACAAAAAGAGGAGGTTTGCTTATATCCGAGCTTCTCATCAGTGAGGCTATGGACATTTGGGGCAAGACCATCCTGTGCTGTGGGCTGTCCTGTGCATTGTAGGATGTTTCACAGAAACCTTGGCTTCTGCTAATCACAGAGACTAGATGCACTCCCCTCCCCGACTTTACAAGTGAGGACCATCAAAAATGTCTCCAGTCATTGCCAGATGCCGCCTGGAAGCAAAATCACTCCTGGCTGAGAACCACCAGTCAAGATCCGGGATAATAAAGTTGTAGCACATTTACTTCACCTGCCCACCCAGAGCTCTTGGCAGACATTGCTAACCCATCACACTGCTATTTCCTGCTAAGTCCAGAAAGTGTCTCAGAACCCTTCCCAGTACACCATTCTAGACAGCCCCTACTAATCAACCCTGTATGATGCAAGCAGTGAAACTAGCTTGCCCCTGTCCTTAGATGATTGTGTCCATTCAGCCACTGGAGGATTTTTCATTCAGTTTCACGATCATTCAGCAAGCTCCTGCTGCGTGCAGGGGGTTGGAGTCTGACTTTCAATTTCACTTCCTCCTCCCAATGGCCCTGCTCACAACAGGACTAGAATTGTCCCCAGTGGGTGACTGAGGGGACTGAGGAACAGGCAAGAGCAGTGACCTGCCCAAGGTCACACAGCAAGCCAGCAGCAAAGCCAGAAAGAGGCCCCATGTCCTGTATCAGCTCTTTCACTCAGGTCCTAGGCATAGCATTACCCTCTGCCCTAACCACCACCCTCTTCCCCCAGCTCAAGAAGCTCCTCCCCTGCTCACTCAGTGATGCCCTTGATAGGCTTCATCCCTGGGCGTTTTTGGCCTGCCTCAGCTGCCATCTTCTCCAGGATATGACTCTCATTCATGGCATTCTGGACCTCTGGAAAGGAGAAGAGTCAGATAGACCCTCGCCTGGGCTCCTCACTGCTTCCTTCCCTGACCAGTCTCTCAGGCATCTCAGAAACAAGTCGTATGCAGACCCTGCCCTCTTCCAGCCTCTCAGGGGAGACAGAGTCACCAACAATAACAGTAAAGACAGTAAAGAGAGGAAGGAGAGGGTGGACGAATTGAGAGTGCAGCATTGACATACAGGCGCTACTATGGTGAAACAGATAGCTAGTGGGAACTCTCCCCTGGAGGATCCCATGGACAGAGGAGCCTGGCAGTTCATGGGGTCGCAAAGAGCTGGACATGTCTCTGCAACTAACTTTCACTTTTTTCAGTGGGAAGCTGCTGTATAACAAGGGAGCTCAGCTCCATGTTCTGAGATGACTTAGAAGGGTGGCATGGGGAGAGAGCGTGGGAGAGAGGTCCAAGGGTGGGGGGCATATAGGTATACTCAGAGCTGATTCACGTTGTACAGTAGAAACTAGCATAACATTGTCTATTCTAATTAAAAATACAATAAACAGTACAGTGAATTCTACTGGAAAATATTTTGGCAGAATCTATGAAAGCTGAAGATATATTCTACGTAGAATATATTCTATAATCGTGAAATTCCGCTACTAATCACATACCCAGCAGAGACGTGCTCAGGTTCAATAAAATTGTATTTTGGAATTAGACATTGTAAAATAGCTCTATTTTTGAGCACCACATAAAAAGTCATCGTTAAAAGAAGAAAAAGCAATGAGAGCAGTACTGCCAGGACGGTGGTTAAGACTCCACGTTCCACTGCAGAGAACGCAGCTTCAGTCCTTGGTCAGGGAACTAAAGTCCCACATGCCGTGGAGTGCCGTCAGAATTTTTTTTAAAAAAGCAAGAAAGAAATATATTGTAAATAAAAGTGACAAGAGCCATAAAAAGTGCAGGCAGCTGGAGGAACCACATGACAGGTTTGGGCCGGGAAAGGAAGAGCTGGGGAAGGTTTCCAGGAGGAGGTGACCTGCCAATTGGTCCTTAAAGGAAGAATAGGATTTTCACCAGGAAGCAAGGGTAAAGGAGGTGGCTCAGGGCAGAGGACGCACCAAGGGCAGAGGCAGGAAGAGGGGAAAGGAGGTGGCATGGCGAGGGAGGAGAGAGGAACACAGGGTGGCTGGAGTGGGGAGGACAGGACTGGACTCTGGAACAGTTTCCAGGGCACATCCCGGAGGCCTTGAACCTCAAGTTAGAGGGCTTTATGCTGTAGCCCAGACACTCTCAAACCGGGGTAGTTCGGGAATTCAACTGGGAGCTTGTTAAAGTAGAGATACTGTGCCTGAAGCCAAGACATTCTGATTCCCCAGGCCTGGGGGTCCCCACCCCAAAGGATACTGTGCCAGAAATGCCCTGTAATAGTCACAGGCTAGTTCCCAGAGAGGGGACAAATCCTGAGCTGACAAAATCGTTAGCTCTTTGTGCCTGGGTGTGACTTCCCTGAGGGTCACAGAGCTGGGGGTGGAAAATACCTCTTAGTAAAGAACTCTCAGAGCCTTTTCATCTCAATTTCACCTGAAGCGTGTTAGTTCCTCATGTCCAGCTCTCTGCAACCCCATGGACTGTAGGCAGATTCTTTACCATCTGAGCCATGGGGAGTTTGTATCACAATTTCATCTGATCCTGCCCCAAAAGGACAGTTTACCATTTTATATTTTTTTTTTAAATATATATATTTTTTATTTGGCTGCACTGACTGTTAGTTGCAGTGTGCAGGATATTTAGTTACAGCAGGCAAACTCTTAGTTGTAGCGTGTGGGATCTAGGCCCCTGACCAGGGATCGAACCCAGGCTGCCTGCACTGGGACTTCGGAGTGGCCTCTGGACCACCAGGGAAGTCCCACTATTTTACATTTCTTTACATTTTACATTCACTGATGAGCACACTGACAACACAGAGAGGGTAATTGACTTGCTTGAGGTTACAGAGTAAATTGTTCGCAGAGCTGGGATTTGGCTGATGTCTGTCACCCCGATGACCCACTTGTGGACACCAAGCCCTGCCATCAGGGCCAAGGAGAGGCTACAGGAGGTAGGCTTTCCAGCTCTGCCTTCAACTTATTGGGGGACCTTGAGAAGGTCCCCCTGTTTGCTCTGGGTCTCAGTTTCCTCTCCTCTCTGTAAAATGGAAGAATAACACATTGCTTATAAGTTTACTCTGAGGATCACAGAGCCCTCGAGTCTACGTAAACACGGGCAGTCACTACCTAACCCCAGTCACACACCTCTCCCACACCCCCTGCCAACACTCAGCGCCAACTCACCACGATTCAGGACGTCCATGCCCAGCCGCAGCAGTGCCCCGGGGTCTGCTTGCGCGGGAGTCAGCAGGCTGCAGAGCGCCAGACACAGGATCCACAGCATGGCTCCGCCTGTGCCATAGGGCCTGAATTGGGTGCAGCTCAGCAGACCCTGTTTCTCCCAGGAACCTCTCATGCTCCAGAGCAGACGGAGCCCCCTGGATGATCTCAGAAGTCTAGGAGCCTTTGGACTGCAGCCAGTTCAGAGAACCTCATGCCTGCCTCCTCCCAAAGGGCCCAAGGGTGCCCGGATGAAACACCAGGCATTTTGGAGTCACCCGAGCAGGTCACTCCCCTCTCTAAGCCTCAGCTTCCTCATCTGTGGGCCTGATGCATTCTGATCAGCCTGCCTGGTTGGGTTGGTGGAAGGTTAACTGCAGTTTTTCATGTGTTCAGGTGTGGCTCAGAGAGCATTGCCCGGGCCACAGAGGGAATTCCCTCCTGGTCCTGATCCAAGAATTCCCCATGCAGTGCAATGTGGGAATGGGGGCACCCACCGCTCCCCCAGCTCTCCCACGACAGCCCAGGGCATCCCCCACCGCTCCCAGCTTAGCCTCCCTTCCAGGAATCTCAGTTCACAGCCCCTTAAGGCCCCTGGAGACAATGCCTCACCAATAGGGAAACCAAGGTACAGTTTGAACCAGCGCCAAGGTCTCACAGTCAAATCAAATGGTGACTCCTGACCTCAGATCCTTCAAAACTCCCAGGAAACCCCCTTCCCATCCCTGGGCTCCCAGACAATCTTTCTTCCTGTGGACTACTTACCAAGACCTGAAATTCTTCCAACCAGAGGTGGAGTATTTATTTCAGGTTTGAGCTGTGGCTGAAAAGAATCAAGGTGGGCGGCCACTGAGGCAGGCCTGTGTCACTGAAGAGGAAGAGTTCCCGATGGACTCCAGCCTGCTGACAGCCGGCTCAGTCACTGACCCATAAACAGAAATGGGCACCTACTGGGGGCCCTCAGTCAAGTCCATGGCTGCCTGTGTGTATTCGTTCATTCAACTCACATTTACTGAGTCCCCACTATGTGTCAAGCAGGCCGGGCTACAAGGTACACACGGCAGAGACAATCCTGCTTGTCCTGAATCTTAGAGGGAAGCAATTGAATGGGATACAATGTGTATGAGGGATTAGGGAGTGGAGGTGGGTATCAGGGAAGGACTCTCTAAGGAGGAAATGTTTAGGCTGAGACCTAAAGGATGAAAAACTGCTGGTACATTAAAAAAAAAAAAAAAAAAAAACAAGGAGACCATCAAGCCTATAATCAGCATTTGCTAAGTGAAACCGTGTTCTATTTGTCTCTCGTCCCATTCAATTTTTAGATATCTATCTGAGCTTGAAAATAATCAATCACGGTGTTTCTTCTACCCCTGTGAACAAGCCTAGTGCCAGATCTCTGAAGTTCATCCTGTGGGTGACTATGGAGTTCAGCACCTGGCAGCAGAGCTTGAAGGGCTGGGTAAATGTCTTCTCTAGCCCTGCCCTACCCCTAAGATGGGGAGACCGAGCCCCAAGACTGAGCGCCACCCCAGTCCGCCCATTTCCAGACCAGAACTGATGTCAGGTGTCAAGGCCACTCAGAGCAGGGATTTTTGCCTTCTCAGAATAATAAGTGGCTTGAGGAACACCCCCTCCAGTATTCTTTCCTGGAGAATTCCACGACAGAGGAGCCTGGTGGGCTAGAGTTGGACACGACTGAGCAACCGTCACTCACTGAGGAACACAGTCACACGGGTGTTTCCAGGACAAAGGGGCAATGCCAGGGTTTTGTTTCTGGCTGTGTTTGTGCTTTTGCCTAAGCCATCCCTCCCTCAAACAACACCTGCCTCCTCCTTGCTTATCCCTCAAGTCCTAATTTCAGCCCCTGCCTCCTCCACCAGGAAGCCTCCCCTCAACCGCCAACTCTCTCCAGCTTGATGACTGTAGTTGGAACCTGAGCACGTATCTGATCCATCCCCCCAAGACAAGTGTTTCCTGTGGCCCAGCCCCATCTTCTACTCACACTATTTCCTCCATGTGGAGTCCTTCTTCGCTTTCTACTTGCCAAATGCTCCTACCATCACCGTCCCCCCACCCCCTGCTGCCTCTGCTCAGCTCTGAGCTCCTCGTCTCCCACTGGCCTCAGACGGAACCCAAGGAGGCACCCCAGATCTGCTGTCTCCTTGATCTTGCCCAGGTCCTACAGCATCTGAGGTCTGTGAATGTCTGGTGGCTTCCTGTCAGGCTCAGAGCACTGGGTGGGAGTCAGTACATAGATCCAAGCCTAGTCCTGCCACCCAGTTACTGTGTGACCTCAGGCAAGTCTCTCGCCCTCTCTGAGCCTCAGTGTTTTCATCTATAAAATGACAGGGCTGAAAAAGACACTGTCTGGGAAGAGGCCCACAGGTGGAGCCTGTCCTTACCTTACTGAGCCTGGGGACGTCCTGCTGATGACTGGCCCCTGCTTCCCCACCTTGGGATGAGGAAGCCTTTATATTTGGGAGCCTGATTAGCTGCTTGGATAATTAAGGGTTTAATAAGGCCCAGATAATTATCTAGAGGCCAGAGAACAGGAGCCCCAATGCTCACGTGACGATTCAGCCTGTTCCAACATAAATAGCACAGAGGACATGGATGGCTGCCCCAGGCGGGCACTGGGGAGGAGATGCGGTCGCCAGAGCGGCCATCAGGCTCATACCTCCCCTCCCCGAGACTCCGTGCCTCCCACAAGGCTGGACACACTGTTGGCACTCATTCCTTTCATGTTTACCTAGGACCCACTGTGTGCCAGGCCTGTGCGGGGGCGAGAGATGCCATACCAAGCAAAGGAGCTGCGTTTCCTATCCTAAGGGGACTCCTGGAGCCCAGGGGGACAGGCCATCTGCAAGTGGACAGCACAGAGCCAGGTCAGTCCTGGGGAGCCGAGGGTGATGGAAGCCAGTGAACTGGGGGATGGGACAGGGAGAGAAGAGGGGGTTATTCCAGAACAGAAGAGCCCTGAAGCAGAGGGTGATGGCTGAGGGGCAAGCAGAGCCATCGCTGCCAGGCCGGGGAAGGTGTTTCAGGCAAGGAGTCAGTGGGTGCAAAGGCCTGTGACATGTGGGCTAGACCATCACGACTGGGCCCTAAAACTCACAGAGGGCAACGAGCTGCAGCCCAGTGGTGTGTCCTCAAGGGAGACCCTCCAGGAGGAGATGCCAGGAGGTGGTAAATGCTGGCGTGGGGGCTTTCTTCAGATCTGGAGGGCAATGAAGGCAAGTTGACCCCGGGCCACAGGACTAGTTGGCCACAGAGCTGGAGTTAGACCTGGGGCCTCAGGGTACCCAGCCTTTGCCCTGCTCCTGGTGAGACCCTTGAGGGGCATGGCTGGGAGTGCCTTGAAAGTGATGAAGAGTCCCAGAGGCTGCTGGAGAAATGGGGTTTTCATCTTCCACCTAAAGGGAGCTCACAGGTGTGGAAGATCAAGAAAGCTCTGTGCCCACTGTGCACAGGGGGCTCCTGAGGCCAGAGAGGGTGAAGGCCTGCCTGAAGTTTGCGGGGCCAAACCAGATTGGAGTGAGGGAGAGAAGGACCCAGGTCAGCATAGCCAGTCTCCATCCTGATGTGGGCCCTGTGCTGGAGGAGCCAGACTACAGATAGCATCTCTTTATCCCTGCAGATCCACCCCCTACAGACAGAGGCACCAGCAGGCTCCGCCTCCTCCAAGCATGCAAATCCACCCGGGTGCGCCTCGAGCACCCAGCCCTCCCTGCCTCCCCCAGGGCAGTCCTGGGTATTGGGAGGAAGGCGGAGGCAGGAAAGACACGGGGTGGTTGGGGTGGAGGAAGCTGAAGAAACCCCTTTGCACGGGTTTGGGGATCTGGGCCTCTGTCCCAGCCTCTGCGCTCACAAGTTGTGTGTCCTTGGGTAGCACCCTCAGCCTCCCTAGGCCACAGTTTTATCCTCTTTATAATGTGGGGCACAAATGATGATAGCATTGCTCAGAGGGAAAAGGACAGTCATGCCATCCCCTCTTTCTCTAAGGTCAAAGTGGCCAGAGAGGAGGCAAGCTCCCTAAAAATAAATTCCTTTAGGGACACACTGAATCTTTCCTGGGGCCCTGGGTCATCACACGGCTTCAGTGTCCCCGGGGAAGCCTGGTTCAGCCAACCTGTGGCTAGAGCCTCTGGAAGCACCTCCGACTCAGCTCTCATGATGGTGATAGTAATAGCAACAAGAGGACCCCTTTACTGTGCACCTGACCTGTGCCAGACAGTGTGCTGAGTGTTTGATATGCACTAGTCCACCTATTCTGAGGACTACCCCATGAGGTGGGCACTCTGGCAATTTTTTCCATTTTACAGACAGAGAAACAGAGGCTCAGAGAGATCAAGCCACTTGCCCAAGTTACAGCAAGTGATGGCAGAGCCAGGAGCTCCAGAGACCAGGCCAGACATGCTAAGGCATACCCAAGGGGGCACTGCCTACCTGCTGACCTCCCTTCCCCACTCCATGCCCCAGCATCATCCTGCTTGGTCCCTACCAAACCTCAAAATCCTGCCATCCTTCCAGGATCAGCTGCGGCTTCTTCCTCCAGGGAAACTTCCTCTCCCACCTCCCCACACACACACCCCTCAGATACTGAAGATCAGACCCGTCCTGAAGATCAGCAAGGGTGACACGCAGTTCAGCCACCCAGCCTACAAGGACTGGACTCCACGTGGCTTCCCAAGCTCAGGGCTGGGCAAGCCTGGGCCGGAGCTCCGGCATATACACAGTACAAGCAGCTCACTCACCACATGCTTATTATGCACTTGCTGTATACAGGGCTCTGGAAGGGTCAGAGAAGGGTGGTGGGGAGAGAAAGGTGGTGGAGAGAAAAGCTGCAGACATCAGCCACGGTCATCAGAAACTGGAGGGCAGCAGAGTCACCAGGGCAGAGGGGTTTGCACATGGCCAGGGAGACCGCCTGCGAGCTGATGAGCAGAGTAAACTAGTTCAGGTTAAGGTGGCCCAGGCAGAGCATAGAGCTCGAGGCCTAGGGGGAAAGTGTGCAAGGTACAAGGTCAAGCTGAAAGGTGGGCCTCGAGAAGGTTCTTGAAGGAGCCAGACCTGAGACCGCACCCCGGGTCTGTATGCAGGACTCAATTCTAAATTGTTTTCAGCACGTCTCCTTTAGCATGAAGCTAACTAGAGGGCGCATGGCGGGGAGGCATGAGAGAGGAAGGGGCTTCGTGTGATTTCCGGTGGAGTTGGGGTGAGCCGTGTGGGAGGAGACCACCCAGCAAAGCTTGTCTCAACCACCCGCCCAGACTCGACCCCCCTGGCTCAGCCTGGGGGCAGCCTTTCTGCAGCCCTTTCCAAATAAGCCAGGGCCCTCCTCAAACCCACACCCTCCCGCTGTCCACTCTGCAGTCCCTCGGGCAGCTGCTCTGTGTGTGTGCTGCCACGTCTGCAACTCACAACCGCCACCGCTCCTCTCACACCCTCCCTTCCCCCGTGTGGCTTGCCATGTGGGGGGGGGGGCCCGCAGGGGGGGCCTCTGGAAGTCTTCTTTGTGACCACGCCACAGCTTGTGGGGTCTTAGTTCCCCTACGAGGGGTTGAACCCAGGTCCTTGGTAGTGAGAGCGTGGAGTCCTAACCATAAATCCGCCAGGGAATTCCTCAAGGTCTTCATTGCCATTGTTTGCCCAGCAACCCCAGGCCAGCTCCGACCTGGTAGCAACCCCCTCAGCTACCTACCCGGTAAGCTGAACAGCACCCTCCCCATGGAGGTCTGAGCCCTTCCAAGTCTTTCCTTCTGGGTACTCTCCCTCAGCCCTAGCGAACTGTGTAGCATTTCCTTCAGCTTGCAGTTACTCTTTTACCATAGTTACTTATCCTTCAGAGTGAGAGTCCCCTGTTTTACATATTATGTGGTTTCTACCTTCTGATTGGACCCAGGTTGCCATGCTCATCTGTGTCCCCCGTAGCAGGGCCCAGCGGGCTCCTTACTGAAAGGCTGAACCGGGTCCCTCAGGGACTAGGCCGGTTCTCTTCAGACAGACCCCGGCTTCCTTCTGGGCAGAGAGCTAGACTCAGCTGTTTCATCCCCCTCGTCTTAAAAGAATGTATATTATTGAACCAGGAGCATCATGGGTACAAATAAGATCTAGACCACATCACTGGATAAATGGGTAGATGTGTGGATAACAGGATGGATGGATGGGTGGACAGATGGATGGGTGGAAGGAAGGAAGAACAGAAGGAAGAAGGAAGAACAGAAGGAGGAAGAAAGGAATAATAGCTGGGCCGCTGGACCACTGTACTGATAACTTAATGAATAGATCTCACATATTGATCTTTTTCTAGGTATTAAATTTATGGGCTGAGTCTGTGTCTCAAATTTTTTGTCTCTCCTATATTCCATACCACCTAGCCTTGGGCTGAGCCTGTGTAAAGATCTGCTAAAGTAGGATTCTTGAATTAATTCACCAAACAACCAAATGAAATAAATCCATGCTGTCCTGGGCGAAATCATGAGGTGGGGTTTTATAGCCTGGCCCTTTCCAGCTTTCAGGACCACCCCCACCTCCTCCCACTAACACTCTGGGCTTGTTCCAGGCCCCTCAGCCTGTCTCTCGGGGCCTTTAGGGTTGAACTTATGACCATTACAGGGGGAAGGTTAGTGTACCACTGCCCCAAGGGCTTTGCTTACTGATGGTGGGAATTTGGACACCTTTACTCCCCAGAGAAACATAAACATAACCTGAAGCCACTGTATCTGGGAAGGAAGGAATATGATCTCTGGCTAAAAGATTAGCTTATCAGAAAGAGAAAAATCACATGGCTTCATCCTGCCAGCATTTGCACCCCTCAGCTTCCCCTAGGTCATCTTGTCACCTGTGACCCGCTGAGTTTGAAGAGGTTTCACTGTGAAAAGGAGTAAGACATGGACAGTGTCTGACACAGGCCCAGGAAGCAGATCCTGCCTCTTTAAACAAAAACTCGCCTGTGAGCAGCATAAACCGAGATGGAGAAGCTGCTAGAGAAGATAGTGAGTGTCTGTCACCTGAGGCTCATGACCTAAGGTCCAACCCCAGGTGGGAATGCTGGTGATGGAAGAGAGGACTGGGCATCTGAGGTCTGAATCCTAGGGAGGTGGCAGTCCTGGGGATCTGCCATCCCCCAGCTAGGAGACTCTGGGCACACTCCCATCCTTGTTGGGCCTTAATCTCTGCCTCTGTGAGATGGGACTGCACACTCTGCCCGCAGAACTCTTGGGGCTCCTGAGGTTCTAGGAGAAGGATGGGATGTGACTCTGGGAGGAGAAATGCCACCAGGTGAGGGCACACACCTGAAGTGCCACTGTGGCATTCACAACTTCAGCTCATCCACGTTGCTCCCCAGGGCGAGGAGGTGACGCTGTCAACAGATATGGTCAGCAGGGACATGGCCACACCCTCTTTCTTTCCCAGGCCAGCTCTGGGGGCTCCAGGGACAGACAGGACCAGGCCCGGCATGTAGGGCACTGGCCTCCAGTACACAGAGTTTGCCAAGCCTGGCTGGAAGTTGCAGCTCAAGAGAAGGTGTTTAATGCGAGATCTGTACAGCCTGTAGGAGATATCTGCTCCCCATAAGGAGAGGATGAAGGAGGAAGGGAGTTTGGAGGGAAGGGGCCAGCATGGGATGAAGCAGACCGGCTGGGCCAACCAACTTGCTGGTGATGACTGAGTGTGGTGATGGAAGTGTGGCTTTGACACAGTTTCCCAAGTGAGTGACCCTTTTGAGGCCAAAGGGTCCCCGGAGCAGCTCTCCCAGTGGTCCCACGTCAGTGCTGGTACAAGAGTCCACTGGACACCACAACGTAGCCCTGAAAGACAGGGACAACCATGGGCCTGGCAAGAAGCCGCGCGGGGGCCGTAGGACCCAGGTCGCCCAGCAGCCTGGCTCTAGCTCAGGCTCTGCCGCTCTTGCTGTGCCCTGGGCACAGCCATTGCCTCTGCGGCTTCAGTGTACTGCTGACTCTCGTGGAGGGTAAAGCATCCACTTTGCAAGGCTGCTACTGATAGATGGATGTGGCCAGATCACACAGGCAGAGTGATCAGTGCGGAGCTGAGCTTGATTCGGGCTTCATATGTGGTCAGGACCACCTGTTTTATTACCTGGAGTTCAGACCACTGAGTATCTTCTCCAAGTCCAAGCCTCTCTAGCAAAACCAGGCATACCCTCCACCAAATGTTCACTACTGTCTACACCGCACTGCAGAAACTTCCTGGGGGCCTGCTGATCTTCTTCCTTCCTTCCTCCCTCCCTCCCTTCTTTTTTCTTCCTTCCTCTTCCTATTTCTCTTTCTTTTTTCAATCTTCATTGAGCCTCTACTATGATCCAAGCCCTGTGTCAGGTGTTGGGAACCCAGCAGAAAAATAACCAGAACCAGTCCTTGTCTTTGTGTAACTTGTACATGGTCCAATAGGGTAGCCATTAACACCTGGCTAATTACAGTTACCCCCTCTTATCCATGGTTTCATTTACCCAAGTATAACTATGGTCCAAATATATCAAATGGACAATTCTAGAAATAAATAATTCATAAGCTTTAGATCCCATGCCATTCTGAGTCACATAATGAAATCCCATGCCGTCCTACTCATCCCATCCTGGATGTGAGTCATCCCTTTGCCCAGTGGATCTACACTGTATGTGATTCCCACTCATTAGTACTCTCTATCTAGAGAAGGCGATGGCACCCCACTCCAGTACTCTTGCCTGGAAAATCCCATGGACAGAGGAGCCTAGTAGGCTGCGGTCCATGGGGTCACAAAGAGTTGGACACGACTGAGAGACTTCCCTTTCACTTTTCACTTTCATGCATTGGAGAAGGAAATGACAACCCACTCCAGTGTTCTTGCCTGGAGAATCCCAAGGATGGGGGACACTGGTGGGCTATGGGGTCTATGGGGTCACACAGAGTCGGACACAACTGAAGTGACTTAGCAATACTATCTATCTGCGGTTTCAGGCATCCAATGGGCATCTTGGAATGTGTCTCCCCCTAGATAGGTGAGACTACTATACATTTACATTAATTAAAATTAAGTAAGATTTAGAATCACCTTCTCAGTTATACTGGTCATATGTTGAGGGCCCAAAAGTCACCTGTGCCCAGTGGCTGACAGTAGCCACTGCCTTGGACAGTGCAGACCTCTATCCTTGCAGGAAGTTCTATTGGGCAGTGCTGGTCTAGGGACCTTTGACTTCAGTCCCAAGTGGCTGGATTAGGGGGTGCCGAGGTGAGTCAGCCACTGACCTTGCCTGATAAAGGAAGTCTTGGGGAAATTCCCATTAAAAGCCCTGCTCCCATGTGTGCTGATGGTTACTTTTTTGGGAGCAAGTTATTACCTGCCAATTGCCTTGGGACCATAGTTCTCAAGCAATGAGGTCATTCTCCCTGAAAGCCCTTAGCCAGTCCCTCTTAGAGAGTGTGAATGACACAGATGTTGGGCTTGAAGGACCTTGTTTAAGTTTTCTGTCCCATACACATCCTATTGAATGAATTAGGAAGAATATTGTCATTTTGTAGCTCAAGTGAAGCAGAAAGAAGTGGTAGGATGTCATCCTGGGCCCACAGTGTCTGATCTCGACATTAGATCATTTTAGAAGGGTCAGGATCCCCTCCTACCATCTGGCCTGTGGAGGTTTGTGTACAACCTTGGAAAGACTCCCTCTCTCATCCTCCCCCAGACTGCAGAGGGGTTGTGCCTATCCCAGGGCACAGAGTCACGGCGCAGTTGGTCTGAATCCACTGAGTGTGACCTGGTGTGATATTTGATGAGAGTGAGTGAAACCTTTGCTCCAATGTCACCTTACATCTAGAATTTTCCATCTCATCCCAGCTGATTCATGGCATGGTCCGGGCAGGGGGCATTCCTAGGCCTGGCTGACCCTGGACCCCACTGTGTGCTCTAGTAGGAAGGGAAGGAGAGAAGTGACCCCCAACCTCCCCAAGCCCAGCCTCCCTCCAAAGATGAAGGAGACCCCTCTGGTCACACTGAAAGGCTCTCACCTCCTGGATAAAAATCTCAGGGGTGACGTACTGGAGATTGACCACGTGGGGGAGGGCAATCCCCATGCCCAAGAGAGCTGCAGGAGAGAAAAGAGAAATCAAGTTCAGCCGGTAACGAAGTGCCACCTGAAGCCGGCCCTGCGCTGTGGTCTTCACATGCATCATGACACCGAGGTCCACAGATACTCAGGAAGTGGGAACTGCTATTACTATACCCACTTTATAGAAGGGAAAACTGAGGTTAGGGGAGGAAACAGAACTTAGCTAAGATCACACAGCTGCTAAACAGCTGAGCTAAGATGTACGCACAGGCAGCAGGACTCCCAAAGCCACTCTGTTAGCCTCTGAGCCTGGGATGTAGGAAGGGGCCAAGAAAGAGCCTGGAGCAGGCATGTGGGTGGAAGGGGCCAGAGGGGCCACACGGGGCAGAGGGCAGAGCTCACCACTGAGGTGGTCCAGCAAGGGCTTCTCAAACACTTCACCCATGAGTGTCTGGACATGGTCGGTCTGCAGCCATGGAGCCAGGGAGATGGGGACCACGGGCCCATCCCAGCAAGGGGCCAGGGGAGACACGTGAACACAGAGACAGATCAGCCGACAGAGGTACAGCAGGAGGGGTGAGGGCAAGTCACTCCGTCCGGGCTTCAAGCAGAGCCCAGCTGCTCCCAGGGTCGTGTCAGCATCAGGCCCCCAGGAACTGCTGGCCTGAGAGTCAGCTGAGAGACACGGGCACACACTCTCCTTCCCCGGGCTCAGGGCCTGCCCCACCCAGTGAGGGGGTCTCTGGAGACCCCAGCCCCATACTCACATCAATGAAGCCCAGATTGGAGAAGACCACGGTGAGCTGGACATTCCTGAAAGGGAAGCCAGAGGGGAGGGGTGGGAATGGGGCCTAGTGCCTCTCACCTGCTTACCACACCAGCTGCATCCCAAGCTCCTCTGACTGACACTGTGACAGGCAATTGCAGGCCCATTGCACAGAGGAGCATACTGAGGCTGCTGGGTCCAGGAGGCCTCACTTACCCCAGCACAGATGTGGTCCCCCGAAGCCTCACCTTGGACACAGAAAGCTGGAGGCTCAGGTTCACTACCTAAGCACACGGGGAGAGCAGGGTCAAAGGGCACAGAACCATGTGGCAGCTCTCAGCTGGCCACCAGATATCCCAGCCTCCCACCCACACCCCATCCATTCAGGTGTTTGTGGAACACAGGCCACTGGGGAGGTAAACAACAGCCAAAGAAATCAGACAAGATCCTTTCAGAGAGTGCTGGCTGTCACAAAGGAACAGTGGTGTGTGGAGGGATGGGAACGATCTAGAAGCCTGCCTGGAGGAAGACCGCAGCATTTAAGCTGAGACCTGAATGATGAGGAGAAGCTAGACTTGCCAAGAGTAAGGGGAAGTGTGTCCTAGGCACGGTACAGCATGTGCAAAGGTCCTGAGGCAGGAAAGTCTTGGCACATTGACGAAACAGCAAGGAGATCAGTGTGGATAAAAAGTGAGAGGCGTGTGGGAGGAAGTGAGGGCTCCTTGAGAGTCGCTCACCTCCCGGCCAGCCCCATCCAGCCCACCTCACTCACCACATTGAAGGAGAAGAGGTACTGGAAAGCCGAGTTGGAGGCCGGGGCCAGGACTTCCACAAAGGGCTGCAGCCGCAGCGTGGCGTTGTTGGTGTGGAACCTGACTGTGGGCGTGGCACCCAGCCTCACCTTGAGCACCAGGGGCATGGGCTTGGGGAACTGACGGGCCACCTGGGGAGCAGAGGGGCGAGAGGGAGGAGGGCACACAGGGGCGAAGACCGGGTGGGCCCTTTGCTCATCATTCCTCAGATGCTGATCAAGCCACGGCTGTGCTGTAAGTGCCCGGACCACAGAGGTGGGTCCACCCCTGACTCTCGCCCTCGGGGACACCCCGTTGATGGGTGGCCACATGATGACACTCACAGCCTGTGACCTGTGCCAGGAGGGAGGGTAGCTCAGGGACGTGGGAGCACAAGGAGGCTCCCGGACCAGACAAGGGGTCTCGTCCTCCCATGGGAGGCAACCCCTGAGCTTGGACTTGGATGGATCGGGGGAAGGAAGCAGAGGAGCCAGTGCAGGCACTTCTCGCCCACTGCACGGAGAGGAGGAAATGGTGTGATGCCTGGCCGGAGGAGGGGCCACCCTGAGACAGAGGATGTGCAAATGGAAGGGCAGATGCTGAGCCCAGCAGAGACCCCAGAGCCCAGAAAACCTCCCACCCCAATCCCAGATCTCAGCCCCTGGAATGACCAGAAACATCACCCACCTCGGGGATGAGCTGGCCCAGTACGGAGGTGTTCAGCGGGTTGTTACTCGAATTCTGAAATCAACTCCCAACACATGGCAGGTTTTAGAACAGTCACTCCCCAAGCCAGACCACCTCTTGTCTCCCCACCCCAACCCCTCTGTCTAATCCCCACCC
>SJYC01013383.1:0-41336 GCA_006408675.1 Madoqua kirkii | reverse complement strand
GTCCCCAGGCTGGGCGACAGGGCACTCCTGCCCTGCGAGCCCAGGGCGCCAGGACCAGCTCGCACCAGCTGTGCTGTGACATCCAGGTTGAGCGCACCAGCCTTCTGCAGCAGCATGATGATAGAGTCAAACAGGTCCTGGGAGAGGCCCACGGTCACCATGCCACCCTTGGTGCCCGTGTGCTGTGGCAGCACGAAGGGGGTGGTATCCACAGGCAGGACGATGGGTCTGCCCAGCAGGAAGAGAACAGCCTGTAGAGTTGAGGGTGAGGAGAAGAACAGAAGTGAGGTCTCAACAGGCAGGTGGCTCCATGGCAGATCCTGGGCTGTGAGATGCCACCCACCCCCGAGATGCCACGTGTGCTGACAGCCTCACCCCTTCGCCTACATGCCATGCTCCCTCCTGGAATGCCATCCCAGCTCCTCTCCCCTCAACTCTCCTGCCATTTTAGGAATCTTGCAGAACACCAAGGACTCTGGAGGTAACAAGGCCCCAGCTCTGAGTGGAGCAGAAGGTACTTACGTTGATATCCAAGGAAATGTAGTCGTTGGTGATGGTAGGGGTGTCAATCATGGAGTAGCGGACCTGGGACTCTGGACCCACAGGGCTGAGGCCTGAAGGAAACCAGGGTGCAGAACAAAAGATGGCATATTCAGCTTTATCCACCAATGCCTCATTTAGCCAGGCATCCCAGGTGGCACTATTGGTAAAGAACTCGCCTGCAAATGCAGGAGACATAAGAAATATAGCTTTGATCCCCGGGTTGGGAAGATGCCCTGGAGAAGGGAATGGCTGCCCACTTTAGTATTCTCTTTTTAATATTTATTTATTTTTAGTTGGATGATGATTGCTTTGCAATATTGGTTTGATTTCTATCATACATCAACATGAATTAACCATAGATATACATATGCTCCCTCCCTCTTGAATCTTCCTCCCAAGTCCAACCCCTTCCCACTCCTCTAGGTTATTACAGAGCCCCAGTTTGGGTTCCCTGAGTCATACAGCAAATTCCATTGGCTGTCTGTTTACATATGTTAGTGTATATCTATCAACAGACGAGTGGATTAAGAAGTTGCAGTACATATATACAACGGAATACTATTCAGCCATAAAAAGCAATGCATTTGAGTCAGTTCTAATGAAGTGGATGAACCTAGAGCCTATTATACAGAGGTAAGTTAGAAAGAAAGGTGAATATCGTATATTAACACATGTGTGTGGGATCTAGAAGGATGTTACTGATCAACCTGTTTGCAGAGAAGCAGAGGAGACATCGACATAGAGAACAGACTTACGGACAAAGGTGGAGGAGAAGAGGGGGAGGGGGAGATGAATGGAGAGAGGGGCTCTCCAGTACCCTCGCCTGAAGAATCCCATGGACAGAGGAACCTGGCAGGCTATGGTCCATGGGGTCACAAAGAGTCAGACATGACTGAGCACACACATACCCACACACCTCATTTAGCCAGACCCAGACCAAGAAAAGAGGCACAAAAGGCCCCATGAGTAAGCAAATTTAAGTTGCAAAATGCACACCCAAGAGTCAGCTGCTCACAACCTGCTGATTCTTAGACACCATTCTAACAGTTTGGGTTTCTACTTTCCCAATCGACAGAAGACTAAAGACCTTAAATCAGAAAGGAGAAGGGTCATTCCAGGCACAAACATCCCCTGACCAAGGCAAGATGGAAGCAAAGACAAGGGCAAGAGCTGATCTTTGGTATGAACCCGGGTCCAAGGCATCTTGATGAAGACAATCCCTCTGAAGGGAGAGGGGAGAGACTAAGGCTTATTGAGTTTATTGCATACCAAGCACCTAACCTGTGCTGTCTTGTATGATAGTAACATATTGGAAAAGTAGAAATTTAGATTCTTATTTTTGGATGGAATTATTAAGCCCAGAGAGATGGAGTGACTTCCCTAAGGTCACACAGCAAATGAGCCAGAATTCATACTCATATCCTTTGATTCCAAGTCCATTTTCCTTGGCCTCTCAGTACCTCCTGTTAAGGTAATGTTGGGGTTGGGGTCATGAGGAGGGTGGGGGAGTTCAAGAAATGTTCCCCAGACTTCTAGCTGGGCTGTGAAGTGTGGATGGATGATAGGTGGACGTGTGAGGAGGAGAAACTCTACTGAGCTGATTCACACAGGGTGCTGGTACCATGCTGAGACTTTAAACTCAGAGCTTCTGATTTTCCATCTACAAGTTGGGGATAATGATGTAGCCTCGTAAGATTGGTAAAATTTGCCCAAGAAAGCCAAAAAGCTACCCTGATATAAAAATACTCACTGAAGAAGTCACTCCAGATAAACGTGGACCCTGCCTGGCATCCTTCCTGGCTTAACACCAGTACGTCGCCCTGCACACCTGTCCCAGGCTCTGTAAGGGCTTAGATACAACCCCCAGCTCAAAGGCAAAACCATCCAATGTCCTAGGGCAGATGGATTTCACAAAGTCACTGATGGCAACCCAGGAGAAACTCCAGAGTCCCAGGCAAAGAAAGTCCTCAGGTACGAGAAGGTGCACTTCAAACAGAAGCAGCTTTAAAAATGGGTTTGTGAAAAAAGAGAGGATGCCCTGAATTTACCCGGGGCTCACTGAGCACAGATTTCCTCCTGAGTCACCGGAGGATGCATTCTTTGATCAATCTGGGAATGGGTGAGTAATTACCAATAGTTCCTCAATACTGATAAATACCACGAAAAAGATGAAGCAACTTCCGTTGCTTTTCGTTCCATCCCTGACCAAGGCAAGATGGAAGCAAAGACAAGGGCAAGAGCTGATCTTTGGTATGAACCCGGGTCCAAGGCATCTTGATGAAGACAATCCCTCTGAAGGGAGAGGGGAGAGACTAAGGCTTATTGAGTTTATTGCATACCAAGCACCTAACCTGTGCTGTCTTGTATGATAGTAACATATTGGAAAAGTAGAAATTTAGATTCTTATTTTTGGATGGAATTATTAAGCCCAGAGAGATGGAGTGACTTCCCTAAGGTCACACAGCAAATGAGCCAGAATTCATACTCATATCCTTTGATTCCAAGTCCATTTTCCTTGGCCTCTCAGTACCTCCTGTTAAGGCAGTGTTGGGGTTGGGGTCATGAGGAGGGTGGGGGAGTTCAAGAAATGTTCCCCAGACTTCTAGCTGGGCTGTGAAGTGTGGATGGATGATAGGTGGACGTGTGAGGAGGAGAAACTCTAGCTGAGCTGATTCACACAGGGTGCTGGTACCATGCTGAGACTTTAAACTCAGAGCTTCTGATTTTCCATCTACAAGTTGGGGATAACGATGTAGCCTCGTAAGATTGGTAAAATTTGCCCAAGAAAGCCAAAAAGCTACCCTGATATAAAAATACTCACTGAAGAAGTCACTCCAGATAAACGTGGACCCTGCCTGGCATCCTTCCTGGCTTAACACCAGTACGTCGCCCTGCACACCTGTCCCAGGCTCTGTAAGGGCTTAGATACAACCCCCAGCTCAAAGGCAAAACCATCCAATGTCCTAGGGCAGATGGATTTCACAAAGTCACTGATGGCAACCCAGGAGAAACTCCAGAGTCCCAGGCAAAGAAAGTCCTCAGGTACGAGAAGGTGCACTTCAAACAGAAGCAGCTTTAAAAATGGGTTTGTGAAAAAAGAGAGGATGCCCTGAATTTACCCGGGGCTCACTGAGCACAGATTTCCTCCTGAGTCACCGGAGGATGCATTCTTTGATCAATCTGGGAATGGGTGAGTAATTACCAATAGTTCCTCAATACTGATAAATACCACGAAAAAGATGAAGCAACTTCCGTTGCTTTTCGTTCCATATTGTAGATTAAAGACCTGTCAGGGGCTTGTTTCTGGAGAATGAAATGGCAACTCACACCAGTATTCTTGCCTGGAAAATTCCATGGACAGAGGAGCTTGGTGGGCTACAGTCCATGGGTCGTAAAGAGTCAGACACCATGGAAGTGACTTGGTGCACACCCACATGTGTGCATGCACACACACACACACACACACACACACACAAAATATTCCAAGACTCGGTTCTACCATTTGGAGACTTCCAAATTCCACCAATAATTGTTCAGACGTCCTATGACTGATCTCCCAGAGGTCAACTCTGATGCAAGGGAGGGGTCTTTGAAGGGTCATGGGGATCCCAGAGGATTTCAGAGGCCCCAGCCCCCTCCCCAGGCTCCCAGGTCTTACCAATTAAAGTGCCCAGGTGGACATTGAGGCCTTGAACCATGTTGGAGATTCTCAGGCACAGCTGCAGAAAGACAGAGGCTCCAGCGGCTCTCAAGGCTGGAGGGGGTGAGGCTGGGAGGGTCTAGAGGCCCTGGCTGGAAGACTCTCCCAACTTGGACACCAAGGCCTGGGAGCCCTTCCTTCCACCACCAGCCAGTGGGCCTCTTCCAGCACCTCCTCTGGGCCCTGGGGACTCAGAGGGGACGCTGGGGCCTGTGAGCACTGAGGAAAGAACAGGGCTGTGGGGCCCAGTGGGAGTGGCCACAGCCAGGCCCAGGAAACTGAGGCAGGCAGCCTGCTGCATACCGGCCAAGAGGCCCAGCTGATGGGACGATCCTCCCGTCAGAGGACGCAGGCTGCAGTCAGCACGCCGGGCCAGGGAGACTGGAGTCCTCCCAGCCCAGCAGGCCATCAGGAGTGGATTAAGCTGGGGTCAGCGTGACAGAGGGTGGGGCAGAGAAGAGACTGCAAGGCCGCAGGTGGTCATAGCTGATTCAGGGAAGACTTGGTGAGGTGAGGCCAAGAGGGAGTTCAGTTCAGTTCATTTCAGTTGCTCAGTTGTGTCCGACTCTTTGCAACCCTACGGTCTCCAACATGCCAGGCTTCCCTGTCTATCACCAACTCCTGGAGCTTGCTCACACTCATGTCCATCAAGCCGATGATGCTATCCAACCATTTCATCCTCTGTCATCCCCTTCTCCTCTTGCTTTCAATCTTTCCCAGCATCAGGGTCTTTTCCAATGAGTCAGTTCTTCACACCAGGTGGCCAAAGTATTAAAGCTTCAGCTTCAGCATCAGTCCTTCCAAAGAATATTCAGGACTGATTTCCTTCAGGATTGACTGGTTTGATCTCCCTGTAGTCCAAGGGACTCTCAAGAGTCTTCTCCAAACCACAGTTGAAAAGCATTGATTTTTCAGTGCTCAGCCTTTTGTATGGCCCAGCCCTCACATCCATGCTCGACTGCTGGAGCAGAGGAGAGGACTGTAGAGGCTTCTGCCTCCGCCTCAGTGTTCTCATGTGTAGCATGGGGATCCTGAGGCCTACCTACCTCTTGAGCGTGTGAAATGGCACACAGTGGGTTGACTTGGTCTCCATTACTGCCACTACTGGAGGTAGGGTGGGTGGGAAGGGGCAGGGAGGGAGAGTAGGGCCCTGGCCCCTGGGACGCCATTGCTCACCAAGTCGGCCACCCACAGACAATGACAGGAGCTAACACAGCGGCCTTCACAGCAGCGCTCACTCCCCCCAGACTGCTGTAAACTGCACACGTTGTAATGTACTCAGCCCCACAGCCTGCCCACCAGGGGCTGGGTAGGGACAGTGGTTCTCCCTCCTTACAGATGTGGAAGGAGGGGCAGAGAGGGGGCCAGGTGACTTGTCCAGGGTCCCAGCTGGGAAGGAGGGGACCAGGATCACATCCACCCCTGGTGCCCAGGCCTCATCCATTCCCATTGAGTTCTCTTTTCAGAAGCTACGTGGTCCTGAAAGTGCTCCACTCCACAGGGCACCTGGGTGGTCTGAGTGGAGGAGCCTCCCTCCCCTGCAGCCCCACAACCGCCAGGTCATTGCACTAGACCGTCAGCTCTGCCTCCTCCCCACCCTTCCAGGGAAAGTGGAGGACCCTCAGGAGGAGCACTAACAATCCCTGCCTGCGACCCCCTCTTCACTCGCTGCCGCCTCCCATCCTGCAGGCTCTGGCAGGTCCTTTACCTTGCTCTTCAGCACAGCTTTGATGTGACTCTGCAGCGGGGCCAGCATCGCGGGGGCTGTGCTGAGGAGGAGACCAGAAAGGGCCCCTGAGCCCAGGTCAGCACCATAGGGGCCTGTCTCTCCCCAAAGCCAGGGTGCCAGAGAAAAGCCTGTGCCCAGGCCACACCCTGCCACGTGCCAGGCGTGGAACCAGCATGACTGATCCCACAGTGGAAGACACCGAGCCACCAAGAAGGGGCTCAAGATTTGGAAGTGGCCAAGAATGAGGCCAAGTGGAGTGGGGAGACGGAGGGTGTTGTGAAAGCTGGACTTGACCACATCCAGCTGGTTTCAGGGCCACCGAGCCCAGTGAGGTGGGGCCGTGGCTGGCGGGCCCAGGCCTGCTCCCTGCATGGGATGCATTTCTCTGTGGCAAACCTACTGCAGTCTCTTCCTCACTGAGCCGTGGGGCTGACTCAGTGTTTCAGAATGGGGATCCGTGAGAAGTCACGGATCCTTGGTTCCCTAACACGCTGACCTGAGGCATGGGCCAGCCTTGCTGAATGGCCTCTTGGGGAAGCAGGAGGAAGGCACCAATGTTCTCCGTGGCATCAAACTCTGGGCTCCTGTTTTCCCATCAATAAACCATGAGCAGCCCCTGCCCACAAGGACTGTGAGGGACCGTGGGGGATCATGAGTTACACAGGGGCCCAAGTGGGGACAGATTTATACCCAAGCCTTGTCTGAGGAAAAAGTCCAGTCTTTGGGAAAATGTTGCTCCCTTTTAGGATGCTAAATACTCAACCACCTCGAAGTGTGCCCCAAAGGCAGAGGAATTCATAGCAGTGGGGTCGATCAGGCTGCCGAGTTTGAACCCATGTGCTAGCTGTGTGGCCCTAGGCAAGTCACTTAACCACTCTGTGCCTCCACTTGCTCTCTTGCCAAATGAGGGAAATGCCTCCACCAACCTGGTAGGACTACTGTGAGATGACTCACAGAAAGGGCCCAGAACGTGCCCAGCATACAGTGGTGCTCTGGAGGTGGAGTGGCTGTCAGCCTTAGACGCCAAACAGGAGCAGCCACCTGACTTTACGGAGAGCTTGGCAGGTCCCAGCCCCTCCCTGGGCCTCAGACTCCTCATCTCCGCAGGGCAGGGCAGCCCTCTGAGGTCCCCGACTGCAGCTTCCAGCCCAGAGTCCCTCTCCAAATAGGACGTTAATGGCCAGTGTGCATTATCACATGGTGTGGAGCAGTGGTGGAGCCACATACTCGCTATGTGACCCTGGGCATGTCCCTTCCCTTCTCTAACTTCAGTGTCGTCAGCCATAAAACAGGTATGATGCTGGTGTCGATGGGGCGGGGCAGGGGCAGGGCTGGCTCTCGGATCCATCATCGGGACTGGATGAAGTAGGAAGTTCAAGAAACAGCACCATAGCCTCTGTGTCTGGGTTCCAGCAGCCCAGCCTGCAGTACCCACCTGTTGCGGCCATCAAACACAATGGCTTTGTCAAAGATGGAAAAGCAGCTGGAGATGCTGACCAGGGGTGTCCCGATGGAGCCCTGTTCCACGGAGGCGTCAGCCAGCAGTGCTATGGGGAGCAGCAGGTGCAGGGGCTCCGGGTCACTGTGGGGACACCAGTCCTGAGTCTAGGTGGCACTGCCTAGCAAGCCCACAGTGACAGATGCAAGACCCCACAACCTCCCCCACCCAGGGGTCTGCACCTGCTGACCCCTTAACAGAGGCAAGGACCCTACTCAGCATGAGATGGTCCCCCCCCGGGGCAGGGTGGACACACCCTCAAACTCCACTCAGGGTCACAGACATTGAATCAGATGGCTGTGAGCTCTGTCTCCCCGTACCCTCTTATGTGAGACTCTGGGCCAGTCATTCCCCACACTGAGCCTTAGACTTTTCTGTAAAAATGGACATCAGATTGGTGGTTCCTATCTCACAAGGCTGCTATGCTGAATTTTCTAGAAAACAATCATGTGAAAACATCCTACTTGAAGGCTGGCCCACTAGCACTCATAAATTGGTAGTATCAGGACAGAGGAGTTAAAATAAGAACACTCAGCCCCTAGTTTGAAAATTAAATGCATATGTAGTGACTGATGCACAGAAACGAGTCTAGCATTTTATTGAGCACCAGGTGCCTTGCACGTGAAAGGGGTAATATAATTTTAATCATAGCAGTGAACCCACCCATTCAAACCTCCATTGCTTGTTAAGTCGCTTCTGTCATGTCTGACTCTTTGCGACCCTAACCCACCAGGCTCCTCTGTCCACGGGATTCTCCAGGCAGGGATACTGGAGTGGGTTGCCATTTCCTCCTCCAGGGCATCTTCCCAACCCAGGGATCGAACCTGTGTCTCTTATACCACCTGTACTGGCAGGAGGGTTCTTTACCACTAGCGCCACCTGGGAAGCCCTCAAACCTCCATAGACATGCTGCAAAGTTTTGTTTTCTTTTGCTTTGGTTTTTCACAAAGGACGAAACAGGGTCAGAGAAGTGAAATGACACTCCATTTGCGTAACTGTTGAGCAGGGTCTGGATTCTCAGAAATTCTCTCACTGTCTCACTCCCCCACGGAGGATGGGAAGTGGAGAGAAAGAGTGCTGAACAGAGCTGGAAGGTCTGAGCTGGGATCTTGGGATTTGCTAAATCCCTTACCTCCGTTTTAACCTTCAGAGAGTCCTTGAAAATCCTCCCACTCCCAATAAGGAGACTGACTCACCGGAAGATCTTGAAAGTAAAATTGGTGGCTGCCAACAAGCGTATTCCGAAATTGGCCACAAATGTCAGGTGGAGGTGGGACACATTGACGTTCAGAATCTGAATCCTGCAGGGTAGGGGTCAAAGCGACAGGGCAGTCCCCATCAAACCATGGCATCAACTCTGGGGCAGCTGCTCAGAGCCTGTCCACACTGTTGGTATTTATTAAGGACCTCTGACAACTAAAACTATGGGATGAGGAAGAAGTAGTGAGTTCACCATCATAGGGGACCTGCAAGCAAGGTTAACCAACCTGCCAGTAGGGAAAAGATGCAAAGGGCATCCCAGCATTAGGCATGAATTAAGTGAGATGATGATTACTCAGGTCTTGGAGGGATTTTAGTTTCTGATGGAGATCTGGAAAACTGGGGAGGTAGGGAAAGAGAAAACTTTGGGATCCACAGAAGGCAGAAATCCTCCTCTAGTCAGCACCTTTGGCTCGCAGCACTTTCGCAATGGAAAACTCAACTCCTTTCAAAGCTGCTTGTTCTGATTGCTCAGCACTCTCCAGCTAACCTATGATTTATTTTTTTCCCTGATTAAAAGTCTTCTTTTTCTCTCTCTCTCTCCGGCACAGTAGTTAGTTGTGGGAGGTGGGGCACTCCAGAGTGGTGTAAATGTTAAAGTGAACGTGCTGGTCGCTCAGTCGTGTCCGACTCTTTGCGACCCACGGACTGTAGCCCACCAGGCTCCTCTGTCCATGGAAGTCTCCAGGCAAAAGTTAAGAGTCACATCAAAGCACTCTCCGTTAGCACTTGGGTGACATTTTTCCATGACTCTCCTTGGGACACAAGCTGACCTAGAGCCTACTTCTTTTCACTTGACAACCATTCTGGATGTGTTCCCACATCTACAAACAAGGACTCCTGGCTCTGTTTTCCAACAATCGCATGACTGAGCCTCTGTGTGGCCAGACTGCAAATCATTTAGGGATCCTCGACCTCGGGACACTGATGTTCCTGGGCCCAAAATCATCAGCCCAGCCCTACCCCAGGGTCTCAAACTGGGGGCTTCCACACCAGCTGCATTTTCACCCGCCCAGCGTTTGCAAGTTTTAAACGTTTTTAAAACAAGTTGCCATCATTTAAAACTTGGTAGATTTCTATATACACAGATATGGTTCTGGGCTCTCCTGTGACAATGCAGAGAGTGGTGGAGCCTGCCACACTTAGCACCGTTTAAAGATCAGAGCAGAAAGGAAGTCCCCTGGGAGCACCTGAGAGAACCCTTCAGCAGCCCATGACATGAGACGTTTAGCTTTCATTCCTTCCCAAGTAAATCCTTTACTAAATATTGGAGCTTGTGTGTTGTTTCTAAATCTCTTCATTGGGGAGGATGGGGGGTGGAGAGGGAGGTTCAAGAGGGAGGGGATATATGTATACATACAGCTGATCCACTTTGTTGTTCAGCAGAAACTGATACAACATTGTGATGCCACTATACTCCAATTTTAAAAAATTAATTAAAAATAATAACAAGTGTAAAAATAAAGTCAGAAGAAAAAAACAAGACTAAATAAATAAATCTCTTCATCAGTCCTCTCAACACCCCAGATCAGGTTTAATTATCTCCAAGAAGTGTTATTACGCTCTTTTTAATGGCTTCAACTTTGTATCAGCATACCACGTTTATAAACTTTGTACCATAGACAGTGTAGAACCCATTTTTACAATGCAATGGACACAGAAGGAAGACAGTACCTGTTTGTTGTTGATGACGATGATGATGGTAATGAAGAAATAAAACTGCTGCTAGCAACAGTCCAAAAATGTACATGGCTTTTTATAAGAATATACATATATACATACATATATGAGTTCCTATACATGTATAGTATACATACATGCATATGCATATGGATTTTCTTGGAAATCTAGAGTCTTGGCTGTAGTGAGTCTGTTTCCCACTGGATGGGGACAATTAGTCCAGTTCCTAAAAATGTCTGAGTCTGAGGTGCTCCCATCCGCCTCTTCCTTTGAGTCTCTGCTTTATGGAGAGAGGTGTATTAGACTCACATTTGTGTCCAGATTCAATGTTAGGCTTTTGGAAGAAGAAGCCAAGGTCCTGTCAGCCCTGGGGACCTAGGAGCCAGAGTCTTAGACTCTGTGCATAGAAATCTACTAATTGAGAGGCATCAGACCCCCTTGGATGGTCCCAGCTCCTGCAGCCTCTTGTGCCCACTCACCTGGCAGGTGGGAGTATCTAACCTGGTGAGGGAAACAGTCATCTAGCTGGTGGGGGGGAAGCACTCACCTGGAGGTGAGCTACTCACCTGGTGGGCTGGAAGACCCCTCCACTCCGGTCCAGGAAAAGCGGGACTGTGACCTGCAGCGCCCTCTGGAGCGGGGCTTTCCCAGCTTCAGCCGCTGAGGGGCCAGAGCAGGGTGAGGTCAGGCCATCCTCAGGAGCCGCCAAGAGAGACCGCGCCACCCACCATCTGCCCCACACCTTGGGCGAGGAGAACTTAGAGATTGGAAGGGGCGGGCTTGTCCACAGGTGTCCACAGGGGCACAGGGACCTGGGGGGCAAAACCCCACCAAGCCCTTCCAGACATGTCTTTCCTCTTTGCCCTTCCAAATCCCACATATCTATTCTCTCCTAAAAACAGTAACACCCTTTGCCCTTTTGCAAGGCCTTGATCAGTCTCTACCTCCTTGGGAGCTTCTACAAGGCCCCAAGCAGAAGGAGCAGTTCCCAGCCCTACGGGGAGAGGGTGGAAGCAGTCTCTCCCACAGGCTGAGGGCTCAGGAGCCTCTCAAAATCTAGGTGCAAATCCACCTCTGCTACTCACAACCTGTGTGGCTGCCCTGCACCTCAGTTTCCCTACGAATCAGTCTACGATGCTTAGACAGTAGCTGTCAGCTTTCTCAGGATCCAGCACCTCCCTGCCCCCTGCACTCTCCCCAGAGCTTGACTTGGGCAACTGTGGTGTATGCTGGAGCCACAGACATCATGGACCTGCTGCCAGCCTAGGTCACAGCTCCCCATATTCTTCTTTAGCCCTACCAGGTGCCTTCTGGGAGCCCATAACACTGAGCATCTAGGGAGCCGGCTGCTCAGCTTTTATCTCAGGCACCAGTCGAGAGCTATATTGGCCCAAGACACACGCGAAAGCACATCAGACTCCTGCAGAGGACAGTTTCTTAACTCCATTGGCAGCCGGCAGTTTTCCTTGGCACCTAGCAAGTTCCAGGGTTTGACATCACACTATGAATTGCTACTTCCAAGTCCCTGAAAGATTGCTGTTGTGGTTCAGTCACTCAGTCGTGTCTGACTCTTTGCGACCCCATGGACTGCAACATGAGAGGCTACCCTGTCCTTCACTATCTCCCGGAGTTTGCTGAGATTCATGTCCATTGAGTTGGTGAGGCCATCCAACCATTTCATCTTCTGCTGCCCCCTTGTTTTTTGCCTCCAATCTTTCCCAGCATCAGGGTCTTTTCTAAAGAGTGTGTCCCCAATGAAACATCCCTGTCACCCTTGCAACAACAGGGAGCCAATGCCCTGCCTTCTCTTAAGATCTCTGGATCTCGGCCCTCATGATGGGATGGTTCTTCTTGGACCTTCATCTCAGCCTTAGGGGTACTGGTTTTCCCTTATATCTACTACTCTTGTGTTCTTTTTCACTGACTCAAGGGACATGAGTTTGAGCAAGCTCTGGGAGATGGTGAAGGACAGGGCAGTCTGGCATGCTGCAGCCCATGGGGTTGCCAAGAGTCTGATACGACTGAGCAACTAAACACCAGCAACTTGTGTTCTTTAGAACTCTTCTTAACTCTTACCAGCCAACTCCCTGTTACTCCAGTTCTCTCTCAATATAGATTAAACTTTCCTTGTTCAAATCACGCACTCAAAAAAAAAAAAATGGTGCCTGTCACATGGGGTCCTTGGAAAGACCCACTCAGTCCACAGTAAATATCAGCTCGCGTGGCTGTTTGTAATGAAACGGCTAGCTCTCCTGTCATGTTCCCTTTGTGCCAGGCATTGTTCTGAGCGCTTTGCTGCTGCTGCTAAGTCGCTCCAGTCGTGTCCGACTCTATGCGACCCCATGGACGGCAGCCCACCAGGCTCCCCGATCCCTGGGATTCTCCAGGCAAGAACACTGGAGTGGGCTGCCAGTTCCTTCTCCAATGCATGAAAGCGAGAAGTGAAAGCGTAGTAGCTCAGCGGTGTCCGACTCTTCGCGACCCCATGGACGGCAGCCCACCAGGCTCCCCCGTCCTTGGGGTTCTCCAGGCAGGAACACTGGAGTGGGCTGCCAGTTCCTTCTCCAGTGCCTGAAAGCAAGAAGTGAAAGCGTAGTAGCTCAGCCGTGTCCGACTCTTCGCGACCCCATGGACTGCAGCCTACGAGGATCCTCCGTCCTTGGGATTCTCCAGGCAAGAGTACTAGAGTGCTTTAGCTTTCCTCAAAATTCTATGATGTCAGTGCAATATTATACCCAGTTTACCAAGAAGTTGAGGACCCAGGCAAGAAGAAGCTGGATCTGGGCCAAGACACCCAGCCCTCAAGGCCCTGGACTTTCTCCCACACCCGGGCTGCTGGGTTGACGGAGGTGCTAATTAAACAATCAAACCTGAGCAGAACGAAAAGGAGAGGTTGGGGTGCAGGAAGGACGCATCAGAGGAGGAGCCCAGTCCGAACTTCCCTCTGAATTGGCGGAGGACCGGGGAGTCCCTGTGTCCCTCGAGGCCTCAGTTTCCGCAGACCCTGGAGCATAAAGGTATGGTCTCCATGCTCCCGAGGCCCCTCTCCAGCCTGACTGTGGCTGAACTGGACTCACGCCCGGGCTTCTGGACTCCATCCACAGTGCTCCCCTGACATGGGCTTGAACCCTGGGGCTAGCAGGAGGGGATGAGGAGGATGACGCAGTACAATGAAAAAGCCCGAGCCTTGCCAGGGAGGACGTATGCAGCAATGTGTTCTTGGCAGTTTGTTTCCACTGAAACAGGCAGCTGCAGCTGGGAGGGCTGTCTGCAGACAAAGGCGGCTCGCACAGCACAGGGAGAGCAGCGGGCCTGCAGTCACCCTCGTGTCACTCTGACACGGATCACTGATCGCTTTCACTGTCTGCCCGTCTGTCTGGATACAATGTTCCGGAAAGTTTCATGCGCCCCAGGGGTACCCTGGTGCTTCCCCGAGCCACCTGCCTCCACAACCATTTGTGTTCCAGAACCCTTGAAAGTCCCCTCCACTGTCTGACCTGAGTTCCTCATGTTGTTATCTGAGTGTGGTCTGGCCTTGGGATAAAGAGCTTCTGATCTCTCACCTCTGACCTCTCACCAACCTTGGTGGGATCCCAAAAGCCTCCCCAGGGGCAGTTGCAGGGCAGTTTTTGTCTCACCCTGGCCTGGATGTCCTCATTTTGGACATCTGAATTTCTGATCCTCTCTGGGATCAGAAGGAGGGAATAGAGACACAGGGTAGACGCCTTGCCAAGAAGGGCCCAGAGAGGGGCTGCTGCTTCTCCCTGGGAGCCCAGCAGGGAGGGCCCAGCTCCTGGATGCTCCCGAGTGCAGTGTTAGGTGTGCCTCTCCCTGGCACACGCATGCACACAGCCCCCCACACACACATCCCAGGATGCAGAGCCACAGCACTACACACCCCGAGGTATGCACCGTGGCCTTGCGCACGCACCAGTGGTTAGGCACCCTCCCGACCCTCAAGTACGCAGGTGGGCACATCATATCTCCATGGATTTTCAAACTCATACCAGACACGTATAAGCAAAAGGAGCCGCTCACACCGACCCATCCTCACATCGCCTGGGCATGGCAGCCGTGTGCACATGGGCATGGCCTGTGCCTCCACTCAGGCATCCACTGAATAAACATTTGTTGAGCAGCGCTTTCTGGGGCCCAGGGACACAATGGCAGAAGAGAAATCCAGGTCCCCATGGGGTTTGAGTTCATAGACACGTGTAGGATCGTACACACACCTACAGGCATGGACACCCGAGCTCACCCTCTCGCACACACATGTGGCCGGCAGCCTGACGGCACATCTCTTACCATAGCTCAGCACTTCCTTGTTGAGTCTGAACACGGTGCCCGGTCTGGAGGCTCTGACCTCAGGCAGCAGCAGCAGCACCAGCAGCAGGCCCAGCCCACACGCCCCAGGCATGGTGGCCCTGGCCCCTTCCCCCCAGGATCTGTGGGCTGGAGTGGAGACAAGCATCAGGGAACTGGTTCAGAATGGCCCCACCTGGGGTGGCTGAAACCCCATCCCAACCTGGAGGTCGCAAACCATGAGCGGCAATCCCAGCCCTGCCCATGACCCCGCACCCCTGCACATCAGTTTTTGCACTTCTGCTCTGAGAAGAATCCCCATCCCAGCCTGCTTCTTCAGCAACCACGGTGGCATTTGGTCTGGACATGGTCCCAAGGCCCAGAGAAGACATGGCCTTGCCTAGGACCACACAGCAAATTAGGAGCAGGTGCAGGACCCAAGTCGTGCCAGAGGAGGATGGGGGGACTCCCAGATGGGGAGACTGAGGGCAGCGTCCCATCCCCAGGAGGGAGCCTAGGCCCAGTGCCCCAAGGCTAGCACTGTGCCACATGATGCCAGGAATCCAGCCTGGCCTTGTGCCCAGCTGTCCGAACCCTCCAGGGAAGGATCCGGGGTGCTTTCCATCCTCATCTTATCCTGTGCCAGGTGAGGAAATGTCCTAAGTGTAGGCCTCTCGCATGGTCCCCAGCCCCTCCCCATTCAGCCCAGCTCAGCGGACCTAGGGAGAAGGAGTCAGGCGGGACCAGGTTGGGGGGCTGCTGCTCAGATAGATAACTAAGGCCCAAGGAGGCGGCACTTGTCCAGGGTCCCACAGCAAGATAAGGGATGGGCCCTTCTGCAGAAGGCTTTTGGAAGTAGCATCCCCATTGAACAGATGGAAAAATCAAGGTTCCTCCCCGGAAGAGCTCCAGCCCCATCTCTCTTCCTACCTCAGGTGTTTCCAGGGCAGGTAGACTCTCAGCCCCAGCCAAGCCCTCCGCAGTCCCAAGCAGGTGTGGAAACTGATTTATGAGGCTCCCCAGTGCACAGGGTCCACCAGGAAGGGCTCCAGGGAGGGGCAAGTTTGCTTGTGGTTACAAGTGTTTTCCCTGCAAATATGACCTTTGCCAAAGTATCTCACCCTACGTGTGCAGTGGGGTTGCCACGTAGCAAGCTTGCTGCCAGCCGCTCTAAGACCCTGGGGCTGGGCAGCTCTGGAACCTCAAAGACCAACAGACTTGTAGAAGGATGTCTGCCCCAGGAAGCAGGCCCAGGAGGAAAGAGGTGTCCAGAATCAAGGAGATAATCTCTTATAGGTGGAATCTAAAATAAATAAACTTACCTATGAAACAGAAACAGACTCACAGAGGGAACAGACTTGTGGTTGCCAAGGCAGTAGGGAGGGAGGGAGGGACTGGGAGTTTGGGCTTGGTAGACGAAAACTGTTGTGTTTAGAATGGACAAGCAACAAGGTTCTAATGTACAGCACCGGGATCCACCTTCCCCATCCTGTGATAAACCATAATGGGGAAGGATATTTACAAAGAATGTATATACATATATGTCAACCTCAGTCTCCCATTCTCCCCTCCCTGTTATGTCCACATGTTCATTCTCTACATCTGTGTCTCTATTCCTGCCTTGGAAACAGATTCATCTGTACCATTTTTCTAGATTCCACATATATGCGTTAACATATGATATTTGTTTTTCTTTTTCTGACTTATTTCACTCTGTATGACAGATTGAGTGGGAAGCTGCTGTAAAGCTCTGTGATGATCTGGGGGTGAGGGGAGGCTGAGGTGGTGGGGTGGGAGGCAGGTCCAAGAGGGAAAGGATATATGCATACATAGAGCTGATTCACTTCATCGTACAGTGGAAACTAACATCACATCATAAAGCAATTATATTCCAATAAAAAATAATGTTTATGTGTTTATATTGAGGCTTTCCCAATGGCTCAGATGGTGAAGAATCTGCCTGCAATGCAGGAGACCCAGGTTTGATCCCTGGGTCAAGACGATCCCCTGGAGGAGGAAATGAAAACCCACTCCAGTATTCTTGCCTGGGAAATCTCGTGGACAGAGGAGCCTGGCAGGCTACAGACCATGGGGTCACAAAGAGTCAGACACAATTGAGCAACTAACACACATATTTCAGGAGCACACACACATATGTGTATAACTGAGTAACTTTGCTGTGTGGCAAAAACTGTCATAACACTGTAAACCAACTACATTTCAATAAAAAGATGCAAACAGAAGCAAAGAAGTAGGTCAGGAGGATGGCTGACCTCCTGCCTGTACCTCCACGGGGAAACACGGCTCTTCTAGTAGGAGCAGGAGGCAATCTGAGTCCCATCCCCATCATCAGCTGAGCCCCATTCTTGGTCACACACTTTCCCCTCATCCTACATGGAGCCAAAACTCAAAGGGCAACAGAGGAGAGGGTGTGGAGGACCCAGTCCTGCTGCTTAACACTCAGCTTCTCTCCAAAGGCGCGTCCCACTCATGGAGGACTGAGCCCATCAGCAGTGTCCCCGTTACAAACTATAGCCTCCACCTTGGCTATACGGGCCCCGAAGAACTGAGGGCTCCTGAAGGGGGTTGTCTATACGTGCATGTCTCAGGGGTATATGTGTGCTTCTGTGTGTGCGTGTTTATGCATGTAGTCAGGCATACACATTGCTGCTGCTGCTGCTAAGTCACTTCAGTTGTGTCTGACTCTGTGCAACCCCATAGATGGCAGCCCACCAGTTCCCCCATCTCTGGGATTGTCCAGGCAAGAACACTGGAGTGGGTTGCCATTTCCTTCTCCAATGCATGAAAGTGCACTAGGTCATAATTACTCATGTCAGGGGAAAGTGCATGTTTGTGTGAGTGTGCACATGAAGCGAGTGTGTTGCCGTCTTGGTTTGTGGTCCACTTGCCTCTTTATATGAACCTACATGAGTGCAGGTGTGGGGAGTTCTGTGCCCAGTATGTTTAAGTGGACTTAGTAAACTGAGTGTGTCTGTGAGGCTGAACATGTGTGTGTAGGTGGGTCTAGCGGTCTGTTTCCTGACATTAGGGGTGTGCATATGTGTTTGTGTGTGTCCATGCATGTGTGCACAGGAGGTGATGGCAGAGCTACAGGGAAGTCCCCTCCGTCCCTCTGCACGGCTCTGCTGGAGTATAGGCACAAAGGGCCCAGGGCTTTCCCCAACTTCAGAGTTCTCCATGGCTCCCGCTGACTCCACACCAGCCCACATTTCAGGCCCAGAGGCCAGGCCTACCTGTGCTGGGTCCTCCCCTAGGGCTCACAGAGCAGACAGGAAGTGTAGAAACCATCAGGCCTTCCCCTGAGAGGCCAGAGTTCCCCTCGACCAGTCCTGCCTTTGAGCCCATGCTCCCCCGCCTCATTCTTGAGGCACGAAGGAATGAGAGGAGCTGGCTGCACGCTCCTTAACATCCTCCTCCTGGCCCCCACTTACCCGCTAATGCATAAGACCAGCCCTCCTGGTCCTCACCGGAGCTGAGGCAAGATCAGATTCAGCGGACAGTGGCCCAAATATTGACCAAAGCCACTCTCGGTGTTTGCTCTCCGCATGAACACTTCCTCTTCCTCCACATTTCAAGCTCCAGGGGGCATGGGTGCCGGCCAGCAGACACAAAGGAGGGGGATTCTCACCAGCCCCTCCTCCCCACGCGCCATTCTGGGAGCACCCGCTACATGGAGGCTGGTCTGCAGCCACATCGCCCTCCATCCCCGGCATAAAAGCTGGTTCTGCTCACACCTGTGCTTAGTAAGTACCGGGTATTTCATAAAAACTTGTTCAATGGGTAAAGAATGTACCATTGAATGGCCCCTGTAATAATGCCTGTGGCAGCTTTTCAGAGCTCCTCCTTCACTGAATATTCTTCTGGGCACTGTCTTAGCTTCCTACCACTGCTATAAATTACCACCAACTTAGTGACTGGCAAACACAAATTTATTACCTTAACCATTTTGGATGTCGGAAGTCCAAGATGGGTCTCCCTGGGCTAAAATCAAGGTACTGGCAGGACTTTGTTCCCTTCTAGAAACTATAGAAGAGAATTCACTTCCTGGCCTTCGTTCCTTGGCTCATGGTCCCTCCAGTAAGTTAGGATCATTATGCTGCCACCTCTCTCCTCGTCTGCCTCCTTCTTACACTTTTAAGGACCTCTATCATTAAGGGCCCGCCTGGGCCCACCTGGATAATCTAGCATATTCTCTGATTTCAAGGTTAGCTGCTTAGCAACCTCAATCTCATTTGCAAGTGTTAGTTCCCCCTTTGTTCTCTGATGTGAAGAACTGACTCATTGGAAAACAGCCTGATACTGGGAAAGATTGAAGGCAGGAGGAGAAAGCGACGACAAAGGACGAGACGGTTGGATGGCATCACCAACTCGATGGATATGAGTTTGAGCAGGCTGCGGTAGTTGGTAATGGACAGGGAACCCTGGTGTGCTACAGTCCATAGGGGTGACAAAGCGTCGGATGCAGCTGAGCGACAAAACTGAACTGTTACATTACCTAACATGTTCAGGCTTCAGCACATGAGCCTCTTTAGAGGACAGTTACTCTGTTCACAAGTACTGAGCCTGCAGTTTGAGCAACTGCCGTGTCTATGTGAAGTCGCTCAGTCGTGTCCAGCTCTTTGCGACCCCATAGACTATAACCTACCAGGCTCCTCTGTCCATGGGATTTTACAGGCAAGAGCAATGGAGTGGGTTGCCATTCCCTTCTCCAGGGGATCTTCCCGACCCAGGGATCGAACCCGGGTCTCCTGCATTGCAGGCAGACGCTTTACCGTCTAGGCCACCAGGGAAGCCAGCTGCCACCAGGGGGCAAAACCGAATTCATTTTAGTTCCATAATCCAAGCAGAAAAAAACATAACCAGACATTTCCACTCTGCGTGCTTTTATTTTTCACCAGTAAAATGTAGAACTTTACTAAGACAACAATACAGAAACATTGTTTTGTATTATGTCAAACGTCCACCAGGGAGAAGCTCGGCATTTCAGAATAAATACATGTGCAGCCTAAGAAGGTAAGGAAGCCTGGGGCAAAAATGGTCTGAGAGCAAGAAAAAGCACGGCCTGGATCTTGGAGGCCCAAGTCTTGCCCTCATCCAGCCCCTGAGTGCCTGGCATGGCCCTTCAAGGCCATCTTAAAAGTGGAAAGTTGGACAGAATGGGTTCCTCTGAGGGGGAAATTCCAGAGCCAGACTGGAGACTGGGAAGGCCACCCGCACTGCTCTGTGAGGTCACAGTGCCAGCAGTTCCACTTGACCCGGGAAAGGTTCCACACGGCACCCTTCAGGGCACTCCAGGTGGGAGCAGCAGCGGCAGCCTCTTCCTCCTACCGACTCCCAGAGATCCCCACCGCCAAGCCCCCGTCCTAGAGAAGGACATCGATGCCCCGGTCCTCAAGGAACCCCGGGGACTCGTGTGACCACCCCGAAAATGTGGCCCACGTCCCCAGGGAGGCCAGGCCCAGGAGGTGAGAAGAGCAGCCTCTGCGTCTGCACAGCCCTTATAAAACACCACCCTCAGCCCTTTCCTGGAAGCCAGCGGCATCAGCAGCTGCGCCTACAGACGCAGCACCTGGAGCCGGAGAGGCTGGACAGGGGCCTTCAGCCAGGGAGGGGAGGAGCAGTCGCCTTTCAGCACGTGCTCACTGAGCACCTGCTGTGTGCCAGGCACTGGGCAGAGTGCCGGGACGATGGTGCTGCAGCAGATGGCCGTGCTCCCTGCCCCCGTGGAGCTCGCGGGAGGAGACAGACAGTAAACGAGAGAGCACGCCTCTTTGCCATCTTTACCTGTAGGAGGCCTCTGCTTGCTGGTGGTAGAAGCTCCAGCTCAAAACAGTGCCTACCTCAGGGCCCCAGAACAGCTGTCTGTCCCTAGAGGAGGGTATACAGAACGATCACACTGGGTAAGGGGAATGCTAGTAGAACTTCAGCAGGTATCTTCTTTAGCTCATCCTCTTTTTAATTTATATTCCTCAGGAAGGTGTAATTAAAGCCTATACATTTGAAAGGGTAAATAATATATTTATATATATATACATATATATAAAATGTTGGGAGTATAAAAGTTTAGAGACCATTAACGTGGACATGATGTGAAAGCTGATCAGTCGTGTCTGACTCTTTGCGACCCCTTGGGATTCTCCAGGCCAAAATACTGGAGTAGGCAGCCTTCCCCTTTTCCAGGCGATCTTCCCAACCCAGCGGTCGAGCCCAGGTCTCCCACACTGCAGGTGGATTCTTTACCAGCTGAGCTCCAAGGGAAGCCCAAGAACACTGGAGTGGGTAGCCTATCCCTTCTCTAGTGGATCTTCCCGACCCGAGGATCAAACCAAGGTCTCCTGCATTGCAGGCAGATTCTTTACCAAGTGAGCTATTAGAGACCGTCACCTTAGAAATAAAGAAAAATGTACAGAGCAGGGAATATAGCTAGTATTTTATAATAACTATAAATGGAATATATGTTTAAAGTTATTAATCATTATACCATATACCTGTAACATAAAATATTGTACAACTACACTTCAATTAAAAAAAATTTTTTAATTAAAGAAAATTTATCTCACATGCCAAAAGATCCCAAGGTATGGATGGCTCCAGAGAATGTTAACTCTGAGGTTCTGCAGTGCCAGCTGCGCCTCCGGGTCCTGCCATCTTTTTTGCTCCCCCTTTTGGCCTCCTCTCGTGGTCACAAGGGGCCTACCACCTTCCTGGGGTTGCACAGAAGCACGGCCATATGTAAACAGAGAGGAGGGTGTTGCCTCTTGTGGGTCTCAGTTTAGCAATGAGAAAATCTTCTCCCCAAGTCCCAGACCCCTTTATCTACCCTACAGCTCACCCCTGCAGACTTTCCCATCCTTGAGCCAACAGCAAGGGGACTGAGACAGAAACAATCAGAAACCAGTCAGCTCCATCTAAATCATTCAGGGCAGAAGGAGACAAGGAACCAAAATCAGTCTTCTGCCAGTAAGAGGAAGGAGTGGCTTTTGGATGGCAACCAGCCATGACTGCCACAGCAAACTGCGTCCTTTCCTCTGAAGAGGCCTGCACTGAGGGTCAGCCACACCTCGGTCTATCCCTGATCCTCAGCCTTGTGGTCTTGAGCAAACTTTGCAGCAATTCAGTTTCTCCGTCTGAAACATGGGGACGCCATGCTCCTTGTGAACTGTAAAATACAATTGTGAATCTTGTCGTTGCCAGGATCATCCAACGAGGCCGGAACATCTGCAGGATGACAGAGGCACCTTTGTCAAACGCAAGTGAGAAGGGAGGGCAGAGGGGAGCCCTGGGGTCTCTGTGGGCAGTGAGGGCTGAAGCTCAGAGATGTCAAGTGGGCAACCCAGGGTCCCCCAGCAAGGGGCAGGGCAGGGGGTAGGGATGCTCCTGCGGTGTCTGCAGGCACCTTGCCCCAGAGGCTGGCAGTGACATGACAGCCCTGTGCTCTCTGCAGGTGACGCCTTCCTGTTGCCTGTCCGCATCAATGCCCCAGGCCTGACCCAGTGCATGCTGGAATGTATGTGTACGTATACACTGAAGAGGTGCCTTGGCCATCACGTGGGCCTGGGAAGAGGGCCCAGCCTCAAGCTGGGCTGCAGGTGGAGCTCTGGAGGTCTTCCTTTCAGAGGCGTCAGGGGTGTCATTCCAGAGAGGAATGACTGTTGGAAAGGGGAACTGGGAGGGAGATCTGCTGTTTGGAGGAGCAGCTAACTGCCAGCCCACCCCCATTCTGCCACTAGCCTGGCCCCTGAACTCATGCAAATGGTTCCATGCAAATCACCCTCACTTTGAGGACACGGTTCTGACCACACCATAAAGATCAGTCTTCTGTGTTCCTTCAGCCACACCTCCGCTATTCATCCACTCAGTCATTTATCCAACCATCTGTCTGTTATCCATCTGTCAGAATATCCATACACCCCATTAGTTCACCCATCCATCCAAGCCCTTCACTGAGCCATCCATCAATACACTCATACTTTTGTTACCATTCACATCCATTCAGTCATCAACCCATCCACCCTTCCATCCTCCCTTTCATTCTCCCATCCTGTCATCCATCTTCCTAATCAGCTCTTTCCCAAGCCATTCTCTTAACCAGTCTTCCATGTATCCATGCCTCCTCCCACCTACGCACCCATTCTGAGCCCATACTTTTTGCCTAGCTTCATGCACCACAATAGTAGGCACTCAGGAATGAACCAGACAAGCGCTCTTCTACTGAAAAGCTTTCAGTGTCTGGGAATAGACTTTGGCAGGGACATCTCAAACTTTTCTTGCTCCTGAGTCACTTTTAAGTATTAAGTACCTGCCAGTCACTAGTGGGTTTGTAGTTCTAGTACTCAGTCCAAGCTGATGCTTACCTGTAAGTAGCTGAAATAACTGTCCTGGCCTCAACTAACAAGTTGAGAGGGTCTCCCAGCAGCAGGGTCTCGCCCTGTGAGTTGTCATAGGATAAGAAGGAGGATGCAGCTGCTCACTGCTCTTCTGTCTCCTCCACAGCCTGGATCACCTGCCTGGCCTGTTTCCTGAGGACTCGGGCTCACCAGGTTCTGTTCAACACTTGCAGGTGAGCTGGGCATGAAACAGGGCTATGGGGACTGGAACTCTGTGCTGGTGACCATGGAAACTCCATCACTGGCTTAGACCTCTCCTCAGATAAGCTATATCATATCTGGTTTATATCAGATCCCTCACCCCAGAATCCACTTTGGCTCCCCATCACTCCAGCACCTCAGGCTATAGCCCTCTGAAATCTTGCCTCACCCTTCCCTTCCCAGCTCCCCTTTTTCTGCTTTCTGCAATAGAGCCATTGGGCCAGTATGGCTAGGATTCTCACTCCCTGGACCCACTATACCTCTTCCCACCTGCATAGGTTTGCACAGGCTGTTCTTCCTGCCTGAAATGTCTGCTCCATTCTCTCCCTTTTCATTTCCTGCCCATGCAAAATGCCTCTGAATTCCTGCAGAGCTTCCACCCCATTCATGCATTTAAAGTTTACATTCTAAGCATTTCTTATTTATTTCTGGCTGCGCTGTGTCTTTGCTCTGTGTGCGGGCTTTCTCTAATTGTGGTGAGGGTGGGCTACTCTCTAGTTGGGATTCATGAGCTTCTCGTTGCACTGGCTTCTTGTGTTGCAGAGCTTGGGTTTTAGGGCTCACAGGCTTCAGTAGTTGTGGTGCAAGGGCTTAGTTGCCCCACGGCATGTGGAATCTTCCTGGACCAGGGATCAAACCTGTGTCCCTCGCATTGGGAGGTGGATTCTTAGCCACTGGACCACCAGGGAAGTCTGAAACATCTCTATAATGCCTTCTCTGGGCCCAGCCTTCTCTGGGCCCAGCCTTGGCTCTACCACATATGAGTTCCCATGTGTGGAGAAGACAGACACCAAACTGTGGAATATTCTTAATGAGATGGGAATACCAGACCACATTCCCTGCCTGCTGAAAAACCTGTATGCAGGACAAAAAGCAACAGTTAATACTAGACATGGAACAACAGACAGGTTCAAAATTGGGAAAAGAATACATCAAAGCTATATATTGTCACCCTGCTTATTTAACTTTTATGCAGTGTACATCATGTGAAATGCCAGGCTGGATGAATCACAAGCTGAAATCAAGATTGCTAGGAGAAATATCAACAATCTCAGATGTGCAGATGATACCACTTTAATGGCAGAAAGTGAAGAGGAACTAAAGAGCCTCTTAATGAAGATGAAAGATGGGAGTGAAAAAGCTGGCTTTCAAACTCAGCATTCAAAAACCGAAGATCATGGCATCTGGTCCTGTCACTTCATGACAAATAGATGGGGAAACAGTGAGAGAATTCATTTTCTTTGTCTCCAAAATCAGTGCCGATGGTGACTGCAGCCACGAAATTAAAAGACCCTTGCTCCTTGGAAGAATAGCTATGGCAAACCTAGACAGTATATTAAAAAGCAGAGATGTCACTTGGCCAACAAAGGTCCAACTAGTCAGTCACGAATGGATGTGAGAGTTGGACTGTGAAAAAGGCTGTGCACCAAAGAATTGATGCTTTCAGACTGTGGTGCTAGAGAAGACTCCTGAGAGATCCTTGGACAGCAAGGATATCATCCCTGAGTAGTCATTGGAAGGACTGATGCTGAAGCTGAAACTCCAATACTTTGGCCACCTGATGCAAAGTGCTGACTCATTGGAAAAGACCCTGATGCTGGAAAGATTGAAGGCAAAAAGAGAAGGGGGTGACAGAGGATGAGATGGTTGAATGGCATCTCTGACTCAGTGGACATGAGTTGAGCAAATTCAAGGAGGTAGTGAAGGACAGAGAAGTCTGGCATGCTGCAGTTCATGGGGTCACAAAGAGTTAGACTCAACTTAGTGACTGTAACAATAGCAACAAAGCTGGAGGTGTTGAGTCTGGAGCTTGTAGGCAGAGGGCACCCTTAAACTAAGCTCTGAAGGATGCATTTACTGGGGGAGAGGCTAGAAAGGGGCAAGCAGTATGTAGATGGAGGGAGAGAGTGAGGAGGATGTGGGTGAACACTGTGAGTGGATCTCTGATGGCCAGAGATACTGGGTTAAGGGCTTTCTTTCCTCGGAGATGCTGTGGAGCCACAAGACATGGCCAGCATCTTGGAGAGAGCATCATGGCCCAGATAGGAATGTGCTTCTTGGGGTGCTTTCCAGGCAAGGGGCAGGATGAGACTGTGCAGCCTGTGCAAACCCCTACCTCACCTTGACCATCACTTCTCTGTCTTGCAGATACAAGCTGTTCGTCCACAAGCTGATAGAAAAAGCAGGCGTTCTGATCCTCTGTGCTTTTGGTACATGTCCAGGGCCCTGTCCTATTCCAGGTGGAGGTACCTAACCCTGGGCTCGTGCCCATCCTGAGGAGGGAAAGAGCTGTGGCACCAACTATGTGACACTGTGCTTGACACTGTCCCTCTGGGAACCCCAGTATCCTCATCTGTCTAATGAGTGTTGCTGTGAGGATTAAATGATGTCCAAGGAAAATGTTTGAAAGCTAAGAAAAACTTTGAAAACTATAAGCTTCTCCCCAAACTGTTTTATATAATATTCTTATTCTTCCTCTTCTTCTTTTCCCTCTCCCTCCCTCCCTCTTTCTCCCTCTCTCTTTCGCTCTCAGTTTTTGCCAACACCACGCCTCTCACATTACACTTTGCTTTCTCAAGCAAAGAAATCTCCTCCTTCTACTTAAATACACCACCAGGTGGGGGTTGAGGGAGAGGCAAGGAAGAGAATTTCCTAGGAAATTAGAAATTCCTGGACAACATAATCCAACAGATAAGACTTTTTAAAATAATAGCTTTATTAAGGTATATTTCACACACCATAAATCATGCCATTTTAAGTGTATAATTCAGCAGTTTTTAATGCATTCACAAAGTAGTACACCCATCACTACTATCAAATTCTAGTATTTTCACTGCCAGAGAAAGAAACTTCCCAGTCCCTGGCAGTCATTCTCCTTATCCCCTTTCCTTACACCTAGGCAACCATTAATCTATTTTCTGACTTTATGGGTTTGCCTGATGTGGACATTTCATATAAACAGAATCATGCAATATGTTGCCTTTTGTTTCCTTTCACTCACAGCGTTTTCAAAGTTCATCCATATTGTAGTATTCACAAGCACTTCATTACTTTTTGTGGCTGAAAATCCATTGTGTAGATAAGCCATATTTTGTTTATCCTCCATCAGTTGATGGATATTAGGGTTATTTCTACTTTGGGGCTGTTACTGAAAATGCTGCTATGAGCGTTCCTGTAGTATTTTTGTGTGGACACGTGTTTTCAGTTTTATTGGCTATATATTGTACCTAGGCATAGAAGTGATGAGTCATTTGATTGCTCTATGAATAACTATCTGAGGAATTGCCAAATTTCTCTTCCAAATGGCTGCACCATTTTACACTCCCACTGGCAATGCACTGGGATTCCAATCATTGCTGTCTGTCTTTTCTATTCGGCATCCTAGGGCATGCAAGGAGAAGGCAATGGCAACCCACTCCAATTCTCTTGCCTGGAAAATCCCATGGACGGAGGAGCCTGATGGGCTGCAGTCCTTGGGGTTGCAAAGAGTCAGACACGACTGAGTGACTTCACTTCCACTTTTCACTTTTCTCTTTCATGCTTTGAAGAAGGAAACAGCAACCCACTCCAGTGTTCTTACCTGGAGATCCCAGGGACGGAGGAGCCTAGTAGGCTGTCATCTATGGGGTCGCACAGAGTCAGACACTAATGAAGTGACTTAGCAGCAGCAGCAGCAGGGCATGCAAAGTGACATCTCATGGCAATTTTTATTTCATTTCCCTAATGACTAATGATGTTAACTATCTTTTTTTGTGCTTATTGGCCATTTGGATATCATCTTTGGAGAAAGGTCTATTCAGATTTTTGCCCATTTTTAAATTGGATTATTTGACTTTTTATTCAGTTCAGTTCAGTTCAGTTGCTCAGTCTCGACCCAATGAATTGCAGCACACCAGGCCTCCCTGTCCATCACCAAGTCCTGGAGTTCACTCAGACTTACGTCCATCGAGTCAGTGATGCCATCCAGCCATCTCATCCTCTGTCATCCCGTTCTCCTCCTGCCCCCAATCCCTCCCAGCATCAGAGTCTTTTCCAATGAGTCAACTCTTCGCATGAAGTGGCCAAAGAACTGGTGTTTCAGCTTTAGCATCATTCCTTCCAAAGAAATCCCAGGGCTGATCTCCTTCAGAATGGACTTTTTATTACTGAGTTCTAAAAATCCCTTATATAGTTAGAATACAAAAGTCCCTTATCAGATATGTGATTTGCAAATGTTTTCTCTTATTCTGTGGGTTATCCTTTTTGATGGAGTCTTTTGATTAAGGCCAATTGTGTGTTTTGATTAAGTCTGATTTATCTCGTTTCTTTTGTGATATGTGCTTTTGGTGTCATAGCTAAAAAACTATTGCCTCACCCAAAGTGATGAGGATTTACTCCAGCGTTTTATTCTAAAAGTTTATAATATTAGCCCTTACATTTAGGTCTATGGTTCATTTTTTTGGTTAATTTTTGTATATAGTGTGAGGTATTGAGAAGGAAATGGCAACCCACTCCAGTGTTCTCGCCTGGAGAATCCCAGGGACAGGGGAGCCTGGTGGGCTGCCATCTCTGGGGTCACACAGAGTCGGACATGACTGAAGCGACGCAGCAGCAGCAGCAGCGTGAGGTAAGGGACCAACTTTATTTTTTGAATGTAGGTATACAGTTGTTCCAGCAGCATTTACTGAAAAGACTGTTCTTTCCTCCGTTGCATTGTCTGGCACCTTTATTGAAAATCAACTGACCATAAATATGAGGATGTATTTCTGTATTTTCAGTTCTACTCCATTGACCTACATGTCTTTATGTTTGCTAGTATCCCTGCGTTGGTTGCTTTATAGTACGTTTTGGAATCTAGAAGTGCAAGTCCTCCGACTTTTTTTTTTTTTTAAGATTATTTTGGCTATTATGGATCCCTTACATTACAATATGGATTTTAGGATCGACTTTTCCCTTTCTTCTGAAGCGAGCGTTGGGAGTTCAGTGTAGACTGCATTGATCCACATATGCATCTGGGGAGTGCTGTCACTTGGCCAGTGTTAAGCTCCCAGACCCTGAGCACTGGGTTGTCTTTCCATTACTGATGGGTAACTCTGTACCTCTAACAAAGTCGCTCAGGCGTGTCCGACTCTTTGTGACCCCATGGACTGTAGCCTACCAGGCTTCTCTGTCCATGGGTTTTTCCAGGCAAGAGTACTGGAATGGGTTGCCATTGCCTTCTCCAAACCTCTTTATAGTTTGGCAATTCTTTGGTTAAACTTATTACTAATTATTTTATTCTTTGAAGTTCTGTTGTAAATGGGATTTTCTTAATTACAGTTTATTCATATTATTCGTTGCCAGTGTTTAGAAATACCATATCCTCGAGGGACTGGCTCCAGGAGCCCTTATATATACCAAGGTCTGAAGATGTTCAAATCTCTTATTTAAAATCATGTAGTACAATGAATACAATCAGTTCTCTTACATGTAGGTTTTGCATCTGCAGATTTGACCAACTGAGGGTGGAAATTTCAATCAGCAGTTGGTTGAATCTGCGAATGTGAAACCCTCCAACATGGAGAGCCAACTGTTTACTGAAAAATATCTGCATAAAAGTGGACTCCACAGTTCAAGCACTTGTTGTCACAGATCAGTTGCACAACTGATTTTTGTGTACTGATCTTGTATCCTGCAACCTTGCTGAATTCACGTGTTACTGCTAATACTGAGCAAGACACCCAGTCTTGGATACTTTAAGATTTCTATATGCAACATCATGTCATCTGCCTTTTATTTCTTTTTCTTAACTAATTGGCCTGGCTCAAATCCCCAGAATAATGTTAAATAGAGATAGCAAGAGCAGGGAATTATTTGGTGGTCCAGTGGTTAGGACTCGGTGCTTTTGCTGCCAGGGCCTGGGTTCAATCCCTGGACAGGGAACTAAGATCCTGAAAGCTTCATAGGATCAAAAAAAAAAAAAAAGAAAGAAAAGAAAATTTAAGAACAGCCACCTTGTCTTACTCCTGACCTTAGGAAGAAAACCTCCAGTATTTCACCATTAAGCATGATATTAGTTGTGGCTCATAAACAACTTCTATCAGACTGAGGAAGTTCCATTCTTTTCTTTGAAGTTCCATTCTATTCTATTTTAAAACAACAATAGATTTTAAAGGTACTTAATAATGAGATTTCAGACAGCATAGAAATCATAAAATGCAAAGGAGACCACCCCCTTTCCTTCTTTTTGCCAATTATCCCCAGTAAGATTAAGACTGGAAAGGAAGAGGAAACATAGATTACTTGGTTTGTGTGAGCTGATTTGCATATATGATATCATTGGATCATGGAGTGGATTTTACTATTATTCCCATTTTACAGAGGAGTAAACTGATGTATAGCAGGATTAAGTAACTTCTCCCAAAACTACACAATGCTAGGAAGTGGCAAGGCTTGGATTTGAATCTAGAAGTCTTAACTCCAAAGCCTAAGATGTAAGCTCTTAAGCTTTCATCTTAAGTGCTCATTCTCATTCCTCCACCCCCACAGGATTTTGGATGTTTTCTGTGCACTTACCATCCAAAGTGGACATCTGGCAGGTGAGTGTGTACTCTCTTCAGGCCCCACCCCTAACTGGCCTCACCCCAACCAGTCAATGTCACCTTCATAAGTTCCTTTCCCTCTTACCACCTCTGGACCCTACTCAGTTGCTGACTCATTCCGGATACAGATCTCTGCCTTTGTCTTGTTCCCCACTTGGAACCATCTCTCCTGTCAAAATGTGACTTTCAAGGACCAGATGCATAGTTCCTCCTCCAGGATCCTCTCCTGTCACTGATTCCCAGAGGTGACCCATCTTTCCTTTATGAAGGCCCCCACCTAAAATGGGATGGTGTGGCCAAAGAACACATTTCTCTCTCTACTCAAGGCAGTTTGTTCTTTTGTTCAAATGAGATGAGACCTTTACTTTGTGGTTCCTGGAGAAGAAGGAGGAGAAATCATTGGCCAGAGCTCCCTGTCTGAGGACAGCAGAGTCTCAGAAGGCCTAGAGAGAAGCGATCTGATGAACCTGCCCTTCCCTCTCTTCTTCTTCCCTTATGAACTCCATCATATGCTTCCCTCTCCTCCAGAAATACCTAAGCAGAGGTGGTCACATTCCCCTCTCTTCTTCCACAATCTTCTGTAATCATAACTGCTTCCCCAACTGTATTGAGAGTCCTTGAAGACAGAGTCAGATCTGATTCACTCCAGCAATGTCCACTTCAACGCCTGGTACAAGGAGAACGTGATCAGTTCTGAACATTTAGATGGCCAGATGAGGGTGTGACTGGAGGCGGAATGAAAGGGATGAATGTAAGGATGCGGGAAATGGATAATGGGATAGATGGATAAATGAATGGAAGAAGGTACAGATGAGAGAGTGGATGGATGGAAGGGAGACGGGATAAGGGTGAGTAACTGGATGGAGAGATAGATAGATGAATGGATAGCTGAGCGGAACAGTGGATAGATAGGAGGGTACTTGGATGCATGCATGCATGGACTGATGAAAGGGTTGATGGACAAGGTAAGGTGAATGGATAAGAAAGACTGGATAAATGAAGGAGCAGATGGATGGGAAAGAGGGATGAATAGGATGGTAGATGGGTGGGAGGTTTGATGGAAGTGTATGCAGATGAATGAACAAAAAGGAGGGCAAATTGGATTTTGAATGGATGGCAGGTGGAAAAAATAGGAAAGTGGTTGAATGGATGGATGTATGATTGTGGGAGGATGGATTGATGAAATTCTACTGGGCCCAGATGAAGCCATCTGAAGGAGATCCCTTGCTTTCCTCAATATCCCTCCAGGAAGACAGCATAGATAGTCCACTGCAGAGCCTGAGGTAAGAAGAACTTCTGCTAAATAGTCTTATTGTTGCCTAAAACCCAGAGCTATAGCCAAGATCTACTGGCTAAGAACATGGGGTCCGCCAGAACAACTTGGACTTAAATCCCAGCTCCCATACCTCCTACCTAGCTAAACTTATGCAAGTCACTTCACTTCTCCTTTATGAAATAAAGCATAACACCCAACTTGTTCTTGGTAATTATAGATATTAAAGAAGATGCCATGAATAGTTCCTGACCCATAGTTAGTGTTCAGCAGATGGTTTTGGTTGTTACTGTTGTTTAGACATAAATCCTGTCTGGCTCTTTGTAACCTCATGAACTATAACCTGCCAGGCTCTTCTGTCCATTGGATTTCCCAGGCAAGAACACTGGAGTGAGTTGCCATTTCCTTCCCCAGGGGATCTTCCCAATCCAGGGAAAGAACTCATGTCTCCTGCTTGGCAGCTGGATTCTTTACCACTGAGCCACTTGGGAAAGCCCCAGCAAATGATAGCTGAGAAGAAATTTTAACCAAGATACATCCATGGCAACATCATTAAATGCAAAAAAAAAACCCTCAAATGTTCAGAAGGAATGTTAAGGATAGTCAGATAGTCCAAGCAGAAGTAAGGGCATGAGTGATGCTCATTGCTCTAGATTCTTAGAGATAAGAATTTGGGGGGTCGGTCCAGAGATGGGCCCGTGAGAGTGGGAAGATGTGAAGCTAGCTCTTCTTGTGCTGACTGGCAGAGGCAGAAGCTGAGGGTAATAGTAGCAGCATCACAAATCAGTCGCTCTCTGTTCTCACTCCTTCCCCATAAGGATGTACCAAGAGAAGGTGAGGCATCATACTGGGGAAATCCAGGACCTCAGAGGTCACTTGAACCAGCTCCTTGCCAAGCTCCAGAGATGGAAGCCATGTCTGACGAGGTGAGTTGCTAGCCATTCTGCCCCAAAACACCTGACTCCTCTGTTTGATGTCCAGCTCCTCATATCCCAAGTTTTAGTGCAACATATGCCCAAATAACTTCCTGGGAAAGAGTAAAATAAGAGGCATATATTAATTTTTTAAAAGACTTTGTATGTTTGAAAACATCTTTATTCTACCCTTGCACTTGTTGATAGTTTGGTTGGGTATAGAATCATAGCTAGGAGAAGGTTCCCCTGAGGATTTTGAAAGAATTCCACTATTGTGTTCTAGTTTATACTGTTGCTTTAGAGAAATCTAATATCACTGTTATTATTTATCCTTTGAGTATGGTCTGTTTCCATCCCTCAGTTTGTAGGATATTCTTTTTATCTCCAGGGTTCTATATTTAACCTGCTTGGGGATTCTTGAACTTACTGACTCTATGAGTTGATCTTTTTCAGTAGTTTCAGAAAATTATTAGCTATTATTCCTTAAACCATTGTTTTTAACCCATTATCTATCACCTCTCCTAAGACACCAGTTATAACTATCCTAATCTCTGGAGTGTTTTCCATATTATTCTTATATTTTTTCCTTGTTTGCTTGGTTTTTTTCATTCTTTTTCTCTATGTGCTTAAGTTTTGATGCTTTCTCTTCATATTTCTTCAAGTTCACTAATAATCCTATAGTCTGCTCTATCCAATCTACTGCTAAACATTTCCATTAAGTTCTTAATTTCATATATTGCATTGTTTAGTTCTAGAATATACACTTGATTATTTTTCATAGATTTTAATTCTATGGTGGAATTCTTCAACATTGTCCTTCTTTTCCCTTATTTTATTTAACATTGGTCACAGTTATTTTTAAATCATTGTCTGCTAAATCTAATACCTGGATCACCTATGATCTCCTATTGCCTATTTTTTCTTGGTGTATCAATCTTACGGTTTTGTCTTTTCATATCTGGTAATTTTTTAGTGCTTTCTGGGCAGTTTTTTACAAAAAAAAAAAAAAACTAGATGTTCCAGATTATTATCATTTCAACTAGGTAGAGTTCTCCCTTTTCTTTGTAAGGAAGATGAAGTATACTGATCACTCCTATGCAAACATGCATTGAACTGGTTCAGACCTATGTTGTAACTTTTATAGGATTTATTCAAAGGGTTTTGGCTTAGCCTTCTAGCCTCCTGCCCGTGCAGTTTCAAAAATTGATAAATGTCTTTACGGGAAAGACTGAACATATGTTTGAGGCCTCTTGAGTTTTCAATTTTTTATTGAGGTATAGTTGATGTACAATGTTGTGTTAATTTCTACTCTACAGGAAAGTGATTCAATTACACATATATATACTCTTTCCAAACTTTCCCAATATGTTTGTCAAAAAATATTGAATATAGTTTCCTGTGCTATACAGTAGGAACTTATTGTTTATCCATTTTATATATAATGGTTTGCTTTCACTAATCCCAAACTCCCTCCCCAACTCCCCTACCCGCTTAGCAGCTACAAGTCTGTTCTTTATGTCTGTGAGTCTGCTTCTGTTTTGTAGATAACTTCATTTGTGTCATACTTTAGATTCAACATATAAATGATATTATATATATTTGTCTTTCTGACTTCACTTGGTATGATAATCTCTAGGTCCGTCCATGTTGCTGCAAATGGCGTAGTTTCACCCTTTTTATGGCTGAGTAGTATTCCATTGTGTATACATACCACATTTATTTATCCATTTATCTGCCAATGGACATTTAGGTTGATTCCATGTCTTGGCTATTATAAATAGTGCTTCAGCAAATGTTGGAGTGCATGTTTCTTTTTGAATTATAGTTTTGCCGGATATAAGCCCAGGATTGGGATGGCACCCCACTCCAGTACTCTTGCCTGGAAAATCCCATGGACGGAGGAGCCTGGTAGGCTGCAGTCCATGGGGTCGCTAAGAGTCAGACATGACTGAGAGACTTCACTTTCACTTTTCACTTTCATGCATTGGAGAAGGAAATGGCAACCCACTTCAGTATTCTTGCCTGGAGAATCCCAGGGACAGGAGAGCCTGGTGGGCTGCCGTCTATGGAGTCACACAGAGTCGGATACAATTGAAGTGACTTAGCAGCATGGCAACTCTATTTTTAGTTTTTTGAGAACTTTTTTCCATAAAGGTTGCACCAGTTTACATTCCCACGAATGTGCAAGAAGATTCCCTTTTCTTTACACCTTCTCCAGCATTTGTTGTTTATAGACTTTTTAATGATGTCATTCTGACTGGTGTGAGGTGGTACCTCATTGTAGTTTTGATTTGCATTTCTTTAATAATTAATGATGCTGAGTATAATTTCATGAGTCTGTTGGTCATCCGTATGTCTGTCTTCTTTGGAGAAATGCCTCTTTAAGCCTTCTGCTCATTTTCCAATTGGATTGTTTTTTGTTGTTGAATTGTATGTGCTGTTTTTATATTTTGGAAAGTAAGCCCTTGTTGGTCATATTATTTACAAATATTTTCTCCCAACCTGTAGGTTGTTTTTTCATTTTGTATGTGGTTTCTTTTGATAAATTTGATTAGGTTCGATTTGCTTTGAGGGGATTTTCTTTTGTGTTTTGCGGTGTTGATTAGTATGATTTATGTCAAAGAATGTTTTGCCTATATGTTCTCCCCTAAGAGTTTTATGGTGTCATGTCTTATATTTAAGTTTAAACCATTTGACTTTATTTTTGTGTGGTGTGAAAGTATGTTCTAATTTCATTGATTTAATGAGGCTTCCAGCTTTTCCAAAATCACTTGCTGAAGAGACCTCTTTTCTCTATTGTATATCCTTGCCTCCTTTGTCAAAGATTAATTGACTGTGGGCATATTTATTTCTGGACTTTGAATTTCCAATTTTGGATTCAAAATCTCTGACCCCATTGGCAGCCTCCTCTGCCAGGGGCAGGCTTGGATTCTCATTGTAATTGTAATTGGTTTAGTGCCCTCAAGTGAAGAGCAGATGTAGCTCCTCAGTACTGACTCAGCATTTCCTCTAGCACAGCATTTCTCAAAGTGTGGCCCCCATTTCAGCAGCATCAGCATTACCTGGAAAAATGTTAGAAATTCAAATTAATGGGCCCCACCCAGACCGACTGAATCACATACTCTAAGGATGGGAACCAACTCTTCTGTGTTTCCACAGCCCTTCAGTGATTCTGACATATAATAAGGAGAATCGCTGTGCTAAGTGTCTTTAATCTCTTGCTTGCTTTGTTTTGGCGTCTCCTTCCTCAGAGGGACTTTGTTTAGTAAGCGCTGTGAGACTGGGAGATTTTATTATGCTTTTCAGAAGCTTTCAGAGCAGCCCTTTAGTTTCTTACGTAGTCTTGGATTTCAGTTAGCATCTAATGAGGGAAGTAAGCCATGATCAAGGCTCCTTAAGTGTCCGATTCTGTCCAACCTGTTCTGTGTAAATGCTAACAACTTTGCTGCTTTCTCTTTTGTCAGTAGCAGCCCCTGCCCCCAGATCCTCAACCCATGCGCAGGATCATCAAATGCCCCAGAGATTAAGAATGTCAGCATATTTCAGAGTGGTTGTCCCCTGTCTCGAATCTTCGTCCATCTGGTCCTGTTTCTTCCATAGCTCAGTGATGGTATTAAAACATGATTTAGCAAACCATCTGGCTTTTTCTAGTTGTTTTTAGTGGGACCATTGGTTCTCTGTAACTTACTACATCTAACCTAGAAGCCCTACACCATCCTACCTTACATCTAAAATGTCATAATAATGTACCTATGAGCTAGCCACACTTGGCTTTTAATGTGGAAACCCTGTCAATGTGGAAACGTGTTCTTTAAGAACACATTTAAGAAATGTTCTTTAAGGACAAATATCATATGATATCACTTATATGTAGAATTTAAAATATGATACAAATGGACTTATCAATATTTGCAAAACAGAAACAGACTCACAAACATAGAGAATAAACTTATGGCTACCAAAGAGGAAAAGGAGAGAGGGACAAATTAGGAGTTTGGGATTAACATTACACACCACTATATACAAACAGGGGGCTTCCAAGGTAGCACAGTGGTTGAGAATGTGACTGCCCATGCAGGAGACTCAAGGGATGTGGGTTCGACTCCTGGCTTGAGAAGATGCCCTGGAGGAGGAAATGGCAACCCACTCCAGTGTTCTTGCCTGGGAAATCTCATGGACAGAGGAGCCTGGCAGGCTACAGTCCAAGGGTAGCAAAGAGTCGGACACGACTGAGTACACAGAAGACATTACATATAAATAGATAAACAATAAGATCCTACTGTATAGCATAGGGAACTATATTCAATATCTTATAATAACCTATAGTGGAAAATAATTTGCAATATATACATATATATATTATACATTTGTATACCTGAGTCATTTTGCTGTATACCAGAAGCTAACAATATAAATCAACTATACTTCAATTGTTAAAAAAAAAGAGAGAGAGAGAGAGAGAAAGTAATGTTCTTTAATTGTGATTGAATTGATTATTTATCTCTGGCCCTCGTTGCTCTATTCTCATTTTTGAAACTCCTATTATGTGAAGTCAAACTCCTATCATCTGCGTTTTTCTTTTTTTCTTTTCTTCCCACTTTTCTCTCTTTATCTCTTTGCTCTACAGTTGTAAAAAACACTCTCAGCTTTTATCTACCAAAACTTATACTGAATTTTTCATTTCTGCTAACACATTCTGAATTCTTAACAACTTTTTTTGTTCTCTAGGTACTCCTTTTCCAATAATTCTGTTCTTATTTTATGAATACAATATCTTTATCTTTTTATGAGCAATGTTTTTTCTTAGCTTTAGGAGCTCAGTTCTTACCTCTCTGAGTCTCAGTTTCCACGTCAACAAATAGAGTATAATTACTGCCCTGTAACACTCTATCTACTATGCTAGTTACCCAGTTATCATCCTAAAACTTAGTAGTGCAGAACAACCATTTTATTATGTCCAGAGAGTCTGTAAATCAAGAGTTCAGACAAGATGCAGTGGAGATGGTTTGTCACTGCTTCATGATGTCAGGGGCCTCAGCTGGGAAGACATGAAGGCTGGAGGTGACCCAATATCTGGGTCTGGAATCATCTAGTGGAATCTTTATTCACTTGTGTGGAGGTTGATGCTTGCTGTCAGCTGGGAACTGAGGGCTGCTCACTAAAGTGCCCATAAGTGGTCCCTTTATATGGCATGGTCTTCCTTACAACAAGGCAACTGGCTTCAGAAAGTGAACATCCCCCCAAAAGCAGATGGTTAACCTTTTAGGACTGAGCCCACAGGTCATACAGCATCACTCCCATCAGTCACAGGCTCACCCAGATGGATAGGGTGGGAGCTAAAGTCCCATGTGTCCATAAGAAGGGTGTCAAGGTCACACTGAAGGAAAAGCAAGGAACGGGAGACCTGTCTGCAGTCATTTTAAGAAAATACAATCTGCTACTCGGTGAAACTTTATTTACTTGGGCTCCAAAATCACTGCAAATGGTGACTACAGCCATGAAATTAAAAGACGTTTGCTCCTTGGAAGAAATGTTATGACCAACCTAGACAGCATATTAAAAAGCAGAGACATTACTTTGCCAACAAAGGTCCATCTAGTCAAAGCTATGGTTTTTCCAGTATTCATGTATGAATGTGAGAGTTGGACCATAAAGAAGGCTTAGCACCAAAGAGTCAATATTTTCAAATTGTGATACTGGAGAAGACTCTTGAGAGTCCCCTGGACTACAAGGAAATCCAACCAGTCAATCCTAAAGGAAATCAGTCCTGAATATTCATTGGAAGGACTGATGCTAAAGCTGAAACTCCAAATCTTTGGCCACCTGATACAAAGAACTGACTCGATGGAAAAGACCCTGATGCTGGGAAAGATTGAAGGCGAGAGGAGAAGGGGACGGCAGAGGACCAGATGGTTGGATGGCATCACTGACTCGATGAACATGAGTTTGAGAAAGGTCCGGGAGTTGGTGATGTACAAGGAAGCCTGGCGTGCTGCAGTCCATGGGGTCACAAAGAGTTGGACACGACTGAGTGACTGAACTGAACTGAACTGAACTCCGTGAAGGAACTGAGATCAAATTACCAACATTCACTAGGTCATAGAGAAAGCAAGGGAATTCCAGAAAAATATCTATTTCTGCTTCATTGACTATGCTAAAGCCTTTGACTATGTGGATCACAAACTGTGGAAAATTGCTAAAGAGATGGGAATACCAGACCACCTTCCTTGTTTCCCAAGGAACCTCTACAGAGATCAAGAAGCAACATTTAGAACTGGACATGAATCAACTGACTCCCTAAAAATTGGGAAAGGAGTATAACAAGGCTGTATATTGTCACCCTGCTTATTTAACTTATATGCAGAGTATATCATGTGCAATGCCAGGCTAGATGAATCCCAAGCTGGATCAAGATTGCTGGCAGAAATATTAGCAGCCTCAGAAATGCAGATGATACCACTGTAATGGCAGAAAGTGAAGACGAACTAAAGAGAATTTGAAGAGGGTCAAAGAGACGAGTGAAAAAAACTGGCTTGAAACTCAGCATTCAAAACTCAGCGTCTGGTCCCACCTTATGGGATATAAAAGGGGGAAAAGTGGAAGCAGGGCAGCTTTTGTTTCCTCGGGCTCCAAAATCACTGCAGCAGAGGCTGCAACTTGCTCCTTGGCGGGAGAGCTGTGACAAACCTGAAATGAAAGTGTGAGTGCTAGCTGCTCAGTCGTGTCCTGCTCTTTGTGACTCCATGGACAATAGCCCGCCAGGCTGCTCTGTCCACAGGGGTTTTCCAGGCAAGAATACTGGGGTGGGTTACCAAGCCCTTCTCCAGGGAATGTTTCCAACCCAGGGATCAAACCCATCTCCCACATTGCAGGCAGATCCTTTACCATCTGAGCCACCAGGAAAGGCCATGACAAACCAAGACAACATATTAAAAAGCAGAGTCATCACTTTGCTGACAGAGGTCCATCTAGTCAAAGCTATGGTCTTTCCAGTAGTCGTGTGCCGATATGAGAGTTGCACCATAAAGAAAGATAAGCTCTGAAGAATTGATGCTTTCGAATTCTGGTGCTGGAGAACTCTTGAGAGTCCCTTAGACTGCAAGGAGACCCAACCAATCAATCCTAAAGGAAATCAAACCTGAATATTCATTGGAAGGATTGATGCTCAAGTTGAAACTCCAATACTTCAGCCACCTGATGCAAAGAGCCAGCTCATGGAAAAGACCTTGATGCTGGGAAAGATTGAAGGCAAAAGGAGAAAGGGGGTAGCAGAGGATCGGATGGTTAGGTAGCATAGTCGATTCAATGGACAAGAATTTGAGCAAACTCCAGAGACAGTGAAGGACAGAGGAGCCTGGCATGCTGCAGTTCATGTGGTTACAAAGAGTCAGATACAATTTAGTGACTGAGCAACACTCTTGTGAAAAGTCTAATCAAATAATGGCCAGTGATTTACTGAGCACCAACTGTGCTCAGTGCTTTGTGATCTTTATCTGGCAATGTTGAGGTTAAGAACCTGAACTCTGGAACCAGAGTTTCCAGGTTTGCCTGTCACTAGCTATGTGACCTTGGACAAGTTACCTTTTTGTGTCTCAATATTCTCTTTTTTTTTTTTAATTCTCCTCTTTAAAATGGGGGCAATAATAGTACATACCTCCTAGGGTTGCTGAGAGGGGATAAATATGAACATACTGAAGACAGTCCTGACATATAGTCGCAGCTTTATGAGTCTTAGCTCTAATCCTCACAAGAGTAGGAGGTGGATGTGATTATTGTTCCAGCTTCTCTGGTGGCTCACACAGTAAATAATCTGCCTGAAATGCAGGAGACCAGGGTTCGATCCCTGGGTTGGTAAGATCCCCCGGAAGAGGGAATGGCAACTCACTCCACTATTCTTGCCTGGGAAATCCCAAGGACAGAGGGGCCTGGTAGGGCTAGATAGGGGGCACAAAGAGTCAGATAGGACTGAGTGACTAACACGTTCACTTCATAGACAAGAAAATCAAGACTCGGGGCAGGGGGGTGCACGGGGGCAGCAACTAGCCTAGGGACCGTTAGCAGGAAAGGTCTGTCTGACTCCAGGCCCCCTGCCCTGGACTTGACTGAGACTCCTGGTCCTGCATGTATGACAGTGTATCCCACATTCCTCGGTGTGAAAGCACCAAGGAAACCCCATGGATGGGAAGGGGGTGCTCTGGAACTCCTCACAGCATAGCATGTGACAGCCTTGCATGTGGACCAGGCAGGGGCCAGCAGGCAGGGACAAAAAGGAGTCCTGAGGCCACTCGTCACCTGGTGTGAACACAGCCGTGGAGCGTGATCTGTAAGAGCACACCAGTGCACAGCTTGGGTTTTCTGCCTTCGCAGCAAAAAATGACCCAGAAGATCATAAAGATGATCCAAGGAGATTACATTGAGAAGCCGGACTTCGCCCTGAAGTCGATAGGTGAGAGACTCCCCACCACCTCGCCTCACCAACCAGCCCAGCCCAAGTTTCCTGAGAAACTCTTCAGAGGATGGATTTCAGCTCTGGCCGGGGGCATATCCTGCTAACCTCAGCCACTCGGCTGTTCTTGTTACAGTTTTCCATTTTCTCCCGCAGAGGCTGAGGTGGGAAGGGGAGGCCATCATCCACCATCCCCCTCCAAATGTAGGGGTCCACAGAGTTGTCCCTGTCTGTGCGGGGGAGACTGGCCACAGGCCTAATTACGGCTAGGAATCACACCTTTGAAAAATTAAGCAGTGGCTGCAATGGAGGGGTAGGGAGGAGCACGCTGGGCTGAGGTCTGGTTAGGAGGGTAAAGTGTTTTTCGCATCAAGCCACAGGAACTGATATGAAAGGGGCGCCTGTGAGGGGCTGCGTGGGAGGGGGTGAGGTCGGCGGGCAGGGCGGGCTGCTTGGTGTAGACAGCACCAGCTCCCCCCGGCCCCCCTAGGCCCAAGGAGATGCAGCGTCAGAGGGCTTCAGTCTAAGCTCTCAGAACTGGAGTCTCTTCCTCTGAGAAATGGCTGTAATAAGGGCCACGGTGATACTGACGGGGTTATGATAACTAGGCTGACAAAAGTGAGCGAGCGCCTGCATTGCACCAGGCACTGCTGGAAAACGCTTACTGTATTGACTCCTTTCAACCTCACAACACCCCCGTGAAATGGATGCTCTCATCACTACTCTTACTATTACTTGTTACTCCCACATCCCAGAGGACAACGCTGAGGTCCAGACAGGACCAGGGACTCTTCTGAAGTGTTCCCCTGGCACCTAGTGAGA
>SJYC01013382.1:0-52333 GCA_006408675.1 Madoqua kirkii | reverse complement strand
CACATACAACCACGACAAGGCCTGCTCCTACTGGAACTGGATCCGGCTGTGGAACTATGCACAGCCCCCGGACGTGATCCTCGAGGCAGGATGAATGGCAGGACAGGGGGAGAGTGGCAGGGGTGTGGCCAGGGGCCTGGGGGCAGGAGCTCAAGGCAGAGGCTGGGGTGGGAATGCAGAGGGTGGGGGCCTGGGGCAGAGTCAGAGCAAGAGAGAGGGAGGGGCCGAGGCAGAAAAAAGGCACGATGGGGTGGGGGGTGGTAGTCTGGGGAGAAGCTGGGGTGCTGGGCAGCAGGGACAGCCTGCTTTGGCACTGGAAGAGGCCCCTCCCCCAGCTCTCAAGTCTTGCAGATCAGGGAACCCTTACTGCGCTGGGCTGAGGGGAGGGGTCATCCTTGCTGCCTGCTCTCGGGGAGGCTTCCTGGAGTTGTTGGTACTCAAGCCGAGCCGAGCTTTGTAGACAGGAAGAATTGGGCTTGTCCAGGAAGCCGAGAAGGTCTAGGGAAGCTAGGCTGGGATAAGGAATCTGCTCTTTAACCACCCACCTTCACTGCATCTGCCGCTTCCAGCCCAACGTGACGCCTGGCAACTGCTGGGCCTTCTCAGGTGACCGCGGCCAGGTGACCATCCGACTGGCCCAGAAGGTCTACCTGTCCAACCTGACCCTGCAGCACATCCCGAAGACCATCTCACTGTCGGGCAGCCTGGACACCGCCCCCAAGGACTTCGTCATCTACGTGAGCACGCCCCAGCTGGCAGCAGTGCTTAGCTGAGGGGACAGCGCATAAGGGCAGCTTTCACAGGACTGTGATAAACCATACAATCCACGAAACCCAGAGGGACTGGACGTCAAGGCTGGGGATAGTCAGGGTCAGGGTCAGATCACAGCCTTCTGGGATTAGGGGGTAAACAGTACTCCACTACAACCCAAGTTTTTCAGAGTCAACTAGTCTTCAAAGATAATGGAGCCCCTATTTTACTGAAAAGGAAACAGGTTCAGAGAAAGGGCAGGGATACATCAAACCCTAGAGTCAACAGCAGTGTTAGAAGTGGACCCTTAATCTTCTGGCTTCCAGTCCAATGCCCTTTCCTATCTATCCTTTACACGTGCTTCGATGGAACTGTGCCCAATGAGGTAGCTCCCCATCCTGGGAGGGGTGCAAGTCTCGACTGGAGAAGGGAGCACCTTCTGGAGTTCCTGCCTGTACCTGATGCTTTATTCTTGGTTCTGATTCTCCAGGGCATGGAAGGCTCCCCCAAGGAGGAGGTGTTCCTGGGGGCATTTCAGTTTCAGCCAGAAAATATCATTCAGACGTTTCAGCTCCAGGTACCTGAGAAACCCTGCCCATGCTGGGCACCTGCTGAACACAGACTGTGTGCAGGGCTTTACGGGGGCCCCCACTTCATGCCCCAGCAACCCGAGGTGGTGCACAGTTGTCACTAACTGACGTGACAGATGAGGAAACTGAGGCCCAGAGTGATGGAACCACTGCCTAGGGCCTAGAGTGGAACCCTGCGGAAACTCATCTACCTCCATTTCCCTGACCCACCGAGAAGCCCGCCCGCTGTGGTTCCTACAGGGACAGCTGGTGTTGAGCTGGAGGGCCCGTCAGGCCAGGCTCACTGGCTTTGAACTTAATGTCTCCATACTGGGAGACCCCGTGATCAACATCTGGTCCAACTACAGGTGGGGAAGCTGAGGCCTGGAGGGGAGGGAGTTGGAGCCAGAAGCATGATCAGGAGGTGGCTGCTGGAATGGCCCTAAACTCGAGAAAATGTCCAGGCTTGGAAATCAGACAGACCCTGCCCCAAACCCTGACCCAGCCATAAGTTCTACGTGATCACAGACCATCCTCTTCCTCTCTGGGCCTCAGTTTCCCCTGGTGTAATTTCCTGGGAAGTTGAGACCATCCAGTGAGATCTCACAGGCCAGTGGGCTCCATCCCCTCTGGGTTATGGGGAGGAAGGGGGGGGGCCGCATTTACATAGCACCTACTGTATGCCCAGGGCTGGTAAGCCATCTGGCCCCAAGATCTCACTTCAGTGCTCATGGCAACCCTGGGAAGCAGACATTACCCCTCTTCCTCTTATAGACGGGAAACTGAAGCCCAGAGCCCCAAGGCTGGGATGCGTTCCCCATCACCGTCGAGCTGTCTTCCAGCCTCAGCCCCTTGCATCCCAGCCCCTGAGTGACTTGCCATGTGGTTTTGGGACATTCCCCTCTCTGAGCCTCAGTTTCCCCATCTAAGGAATTGGAGGGTTTCCTTCCACTCCCAAACATTCCTCTGGACAGGCCAGATCAGGGGCTATGAGTGAGATGGCCCCTGTCTGTGGCTCTCCTTCAGAACCAGCCTCCCAGGACGTTTGGGGCCGTCAAGGTGAAGATATCCAGCAACTGGGGGAACCCACGCTTCACCTGCCTGTACCGAGTACGTGTGCACGGCTCTGTGACTCTACCCAGAGAGCAGCCTAACTAGAGACCCCACCCCAAGCGAGATTAAAGTTTATTCTTCACACCCAATTCCAAGTGTCTTTTGGCACCCAGAAGTGAGAGTGGCCTAGGACTTGATGTCTGAAATTCAGTGTAGCAATTATCAATCCCGTCCTGGCTACCCAGGCACCCTCACAACAGCCTCATGAGGCCCATTTAACAGATGGGGAGAATGAAGTCTCCAGGCAAAAAAAAAAAAACTGACTTGCCAGAAATCACAGTTCGCAAATGGTAGCACCAGGATTCAACTCCAAGCTGTGTGACACCCATATGCGACTCATCTTCCGGTTTCAAGTCAAGCTCTGCCACTGACCTGAGTATGACCCTGGGCAAGACCCAGCCCTTTCAGTTTCCTCATCTGTACAAAAGAGACAGGATCATGGCTGTTGTATCGGATGAGGTGGGAGATGATAAATCCTTCTTGTGACCATCACAGAGTGTTTCAACATTACACAGACAATTCAGTGTGACATTAGACAAAACACACATCCTCTCTGGACCCTGTTTTTCCAGGTGTGAACATTTTTAGTCCATCGTGTGCTTTGAAAGACAATATCAACAAAGTAAAAAAGGCAACCCACAGGATGGGAGAAAGTATTTGCAAATCATGTATCTGATAAGAGATTAATATTCAGAATATACGGAGAACTCCTAAAATTCAACCACACACACACACAAAAACCTCAATTCAAAAATGGTCAAAATGTTTGAACAGCTATTTCTCTGAAAAAGATATACGAGTGGTCAATAAGTACATTGACAACTCATTCAACATCATTCATCATTAGGGAAATGCAAATCAGAACTACAAAGAGGAATTTCCTCCGTGGTCCAGTGGTTAAGGATCCACCGGCCAATGCAGGGGACATGGGTTCAATCCTTGGTGAGGGAACTAAGGTCCCACATACCATAGGGCGACTAAGCCCACATTCCCCCACATACAGAGCCCACACACTCTGGAGCCCGCGTGCCGCAACTAGAGAGAAGCCTGAGCACCACAGGGGAGGATCCCGTGTGCGTAGCTGAGACTCAGTGCAGCCAAAGATAAACACTTTTTTAAAAGACTTTTTAAAAATCTATAATGAGATATACTACTTCACACCCCTTAAGCTATTATAAAAAATAAATAAAAGTGTGGATGAGAATAGAGAGAAATTGGAACTTGTGAACTATTAGTGGGAATTTATGTAGAGCCACTGTGGAAAACAGTAAGGCATTTTACAAAAAAAGATTTAAAATAGAAACACCATTTGACCGAACAATCCCACTCCAGATATTTACCAAAAAGAATTAAAAGCAGGGTCTCAAAGAGGTATGTGTACACCCATATTCATAGCAGCATTATTTGTAACAGCAGGGAGCAACACAAATTTTCGTCAATAGATGAGTGAATAAACCAGATGTGTTCTGTACATACAATGGAACACTATTCAGTCTTTAAAAGGAAAAAAGTTCTGCAATACGTACATTGACAACTCATTCAACATCATTCATCATTAGGGAAATGCAAATCAGAACTACAAAGAGGAATTTCCTCCGTGGTCCAGTGGTTAAGGATCCACCGGCCAATGCAGGGGACATGGGTTCAATCCTTGGTGAGGGAACTAAGGTCCCACATACCATAGGGCGACTAAGCCCACATTCCCCCACATACAGAGCCCACACACTCTGGAGCCCGCGTGCCGCAACTAGAGAGAAGCCTGAGCACCACAGGGGAGGATCCCGTGTGCGTAGCTGAGACTCAGTGCAGCCAAAGATAAACACTTTTTTAAAAGACTTTTTAAAAATCTATAATGAGATATACTACTTCACACCCCTTAAGCTATTATAAAAAATAAATAAAAGTGTGGATGAGAATAGAGAGAAATTGGAACTTGTGAACTATTAGTGGGAATTTATGTAGAGCCACTGTGGAAAACAGTAAGGCATTTTACAAAAAAAGATTTAAAATAGAAACACCATTTGACCGAACAATCCCACTCCAGATATTTACCAAAAAGAATTAAAAGCAGGGTCTCAAAGAGGTATGTGTACACCCATATTCATAGCAGCATTATTTGTAACAGCAGGGAGCAACACAAATTTTCGTCAATAGATGAGTGAATAAACCAGATGTGTTCTGTACATACAATGGAACACTATTCAGTCTTTAAAAGGAAAAAAGTTCTGCAATACGCCGCAACATGGATGAACCTGGAGGACATGGTGCTAAATGAAATAAGCCATTCACAAAAAGACAAATATGCTGTGATTCTGCTTATATGAGATACTTATTCTGTCAAATTCATAGAGGCAGAAAGTAGTTGCCAGCAGTTGAGGTATGGGAGAATAATGGGCAGTGAGTGTTAAATGGGTACACAGCTTCAGTTTTACATGGAAAGAGCTATGAAGATGGATGTTGGTGATGGTTGCAACAATATTATAAATATATTTAATACCAGTGAACTATATACTTTGAAAAGGTTAAGATGATAAACTTTATATCATATATAATATATATTTTTATATATTATAATATCATATGTAATATAATATCATATAATATAGTATTGATATATATTATATATTAATATAATATATATTAATATTATATTATATATTACTATGATTTTGAAATTTGAAAACATTATAAAATATCTTAAATCCCATAAAGGAGAGACTCTGGGATACTTTGAAAACATTGTAAGAAAATTCTATAAATTCTGATAGCATTGTCATCTCAATATACTATTAGAGAGGCAGATGTAAATTTTTTTTGTTTCTGTTCCCTAAACCAGTCACTCATGGTTTGTGATGTAATCTTTGCCATAGCTGGGTCCCACCTGTTCTGGTATTTACTTAAGAGCTGACAGAAATGCTAAAGCCAGTGTCTACTGTGAGTATCCATGGAAAAAACGCCATGGTCCTCCCACGGAGCTCTCAGCACAGAGTATAGCACACAGGAGGTGCTGGGTAAATGGTGGGTAAATGACCACTGTCAACCTCTGGCCCCAGGCAGGTGATAGGAGGCCCAGTCCTGGGGGACAAGGTGACACTGTCCTAGGTGGGGGCAGCCTGGACCAGCTGGAAAGGGCACAGGAGGTCTTCAAGGGAGGGGCTCCATAAAGCCAGAAGCAGGCAAGTGGAGAGGCTGGCAAGGGCTCAACTGGGCATCAGAAAGGTACGTAAATCGGAAACATACTTGTCTCCTGGGAGATCACCCTGGACAAGCCTCTGTCCTGCTGCAGAAGCCGTGCCTCTGGCCATCAACCAGGCTCCTCATCAGTGCCCGGAGACCCTCCAGCGCACGGGGACTCACCAGCCCCTGGGGACCCACCAGCCCCTGGGCCTGTCCTTTGATGGTCTCCATGGTCAGAAGGGGCTTCAAGGGGTCACAGCATCCTCTGGACACTCTCTGTCCCTCCCAGCACTCAGTGGACCTGGAAGCCACACATATCCAACCTGGTATTACCCCACAGTTTTTATGAAAATTATTCTTATTAGTAAGGATGTTATTAATGCACCATATTGAGGTTTGATGAAAAGTGAACCCAGAGACACCCCACTTCCCCCCCAAATGCCTCTCCCAATCTCACTCTTCCAGTCATCCTACAACTTTTCTTCCAAAAATTTGTCTTTTAACATTATTCAAAGTATTTTATTTTTTGTAGAAAATTTTATGTGCAAAGTCAAATCAGTCTTTTCCTTTGTAGCTTCTAAGTTGTATGTGTTGTTAGGAAGGTCCTGCCCAGTTCCAAGATTACGACAATATATTCCTATACTTCCTTCTAGTAATTTTATAACATATATGATGTATATTCATATCTACACACTGTAGATATAGATATGAGCTCTTTCATGCACACACATAAGATTTAAATGTGTAAAAGCTTTATAATGCATCTGAAATTTATTTTTGTGCCTGCTGTGAGGTAGGGATCTAGTTTAATTTTAAAACTAAATTGCTTCCTAGAAACCACAATACTTTAATCAATGATCCATCTTCCATCTGTAACTTGGAAACAGAGTCAGTGGAGAGCCTCTGGGCTTCATCACTTCATTGGGTTCCCTGCTTTGTCCTGTACAAAACCGCACTCTTCAAGTTACGCCAGCTTTGGAGCATGTATTGGTCTGTGCTATACTGAGTGTGTGCACGCATGCTCAGTGGCTCAGTTCTGTCTGACTCTGCAACTCCATGGACTGTAGCCCGCCAGGCTCCTCTGTCCATGGGATTATCCTGGCAAGAATATTGGAGTGGGTTGCCCTTTCCTCCTCCAGGAGCTATATTGAGTACCATTCTCTTTATTTCTGCTTTTCATACACTTCTCTTTCAAGACAAACCTTTTTTTTCTTTTTTTTTTTTTTGGCAGCAATAGGTCTTATTTGCAGCCTGCAGACTTCTCTCTAGTTGAGGCACATGGACTCAGTGGTTATGGGATGCAGGCTTAGTTGCCTCTCAGCATGTGAGATCTTAGTTCTCTGACCAGGGATCTAACCCACATCCCCTCCATTGGAAAATGGTCCTAACCACTGGACCACCAGGGAAGTCTGTCGAGGCAAACTTTAGAATCAGGTTGTCAAGTTACATTTTTTTTAACAGCTAAATTTGCACTGGTTTTATGAATTCCTGGATGAAAACTAAGTGTCTTGGCCACATGTCAGCTCTTCTCTTTCCGGAACATGGGATCCTACTTCAACACCTTCAGTAAAGTGCCATTGCTTTCATCATATGAATTCTCTGCCTTTCCGATCAGATTTTAGTTCTGGATATTTTAATCAGTTTTAGGCTGATTGTAAATGAGATCTGTACCCTCAGGGACATTCTCTATGGTCAGAGCTGCTGTGGAAGAAAATCATGCCACCTCACTCCTCCATGGTCCTCTCCCTCTTGAGTTTTCTAGATGGACAAGCATATGGTCCACAAACATTCCATAATGCACAGGTGTGCTCACACTTGTCTCCCCACCTCCTCCTCACCACAGGGACGAAGCCTCCCTACAGACAAGGCGACTGAGGCACCGAGAGGTGGAGCCATTTCCTAAGGTTACGGAAGGGGCCGTGGCGGAGCTGCAACACCAACCCAGACCTTCCTGGCCCAGAGTGCTTGCTCACCCACCCAAGCCCTCTCACATCATCTCAAATTCCAGTCGGTTCAGGTGGACTGATTACGGAAGTGGAAGGGAGGGCAGGATTCCTGGGTCTGTCCCTGCTGTGCCCCAGAAAGTAGCCTGCCCATGCCACCCACCCCAGGCTGCTGAGTCGGCACAGAGACTGCAGGGAAGGGCACAGCCAGGGGGCGCTCATTCACGGGGTAAGGGTGGGGCTGCTCTTCACCAGGACCCCTCACTGCAGGCAGCTCAGCTCTTTGCTTTATCAGGTCCTCCTTACTCACCACTGTCCTCCCTTCACCTGCCCCAGAAGTGTCCCTTCCATGCCCCACAGCACCCGCCCTTCAAAATCACTAGACCCTGGGTTGGGCACTGTAGTCCCCAGTGCCTTTGAACAACCCCACTGCCCCTTGTTGTTCAGCCACCAAGTCGTATCTGACACTTTGCAATCACGTGGGCTGCAGCATGTCAGTCTCCTCTGTCCCTCATAATCTCCCGGACTTTGCTCAAACTCATGTCCATTGAATTGATGATGCCATCCAACCATCTCATCCTCTGTTGTCCCCTTCTTCTCCTGCCCTCAATCTTTCCCAACATCAGGGGCTTTTCCAATGAGTCAGCGCTTCACATTAGGTGGCCAAATTGGAGCTTCAGACTCAGTGTCAGTCCTTCCAATGAATATTCAGGGTTGATTTCCTTTAGGATTGACTGGTTGGATCTCCTTGCAGTCCAAGGGGCTCTCAAAAGTCTTCTCCAACACCACAGTTCGAAAGCCTGAATTCTTCGGCACCCAGCCTTCTTTATGATCCAACTCTCACATCCATACGTGACTACTGGAAAAATCATAGCTTTGGCTAGACACAGCTTTGTCAGCAAAGTGATGGCTCTGCTTTTTAATATGCTAAGTTTGTCATAGCTTTTCTTCTAAGGAGCATGCATCTTTTAATTTCATGGCTGCAGTCACCATCCACAGTGATTTTGGAGCCCAAGAAAATAAAGTCTGTCACTGTTTCCATTTTTTCCCCATCTATTTGTTATGATGGACCCCTAGAGGGACTCAGAGCCGTCCATGGCCCACAACATAGACCTGCTCTGGTCAGAAGGGGCTTGGTTCTGGGGCAGCATCCTGCAGAACAAAGGGGCCTCGTGACCCACCCCAGTTCCCCACACCCATTCCAGGCCCGCAATGCACAAGGCTGGCCACTCTCCCACCACCCGGCCCACCCCCTAGATGGGAGCAAAGGAGTAGGCAGCCAGCCAGGGTGGGAGTTAACTCTCCGCGGTGACCAAGATAGAACCGGAGGTACAGAGCGCCAAATCACCCCCCACAGTCCCTGGAGTGGCGCCTCCGGTAAGCCTAGCTGAAGCCCCAGGATTTTCACTAATCCTACTAATCCCTGAATGCCAGGCCAGGTAGGGCTGGGGCTGACGGGCAGGGCCTCCCTCCTGCAAGACTCAGAGCTCCCTGAACCAGTGATGAGGCAAAATCCTAGGCCCTGCCCCTACCCTGAGCTCCCTCACCCTGTGACCTGGACAAAGTCTCCTTCTTAGCCTCAGTTTCCACATATGCGCCCAGGAGACACTAGTCCTCACCTCCTCCCAGAGGCCAGAGCGAATTGAAGCCCCCAGATCCTGGCATGGAAGGCCCCTGTCGATTGTGATGATGGCTATGAGCCCTTCACACAAAGTGGGGGAAATACCACGGCCTTTACTTCTCCAAACCAGAGCCAGCTCTGAGGAAGCACACAGCCCGGCCCGTGGGAAGCCCTTCTGTGGTCGCAGTGGTTTCTCAGGCCGCTTTCACCCTCCCAGGGCTCTGGGGGTGACTCATCCCTACAGAGGAGGGATTGAGACTGCTGGTCACCACGTGTCATGGTCAAGGTCAGGGAGCATAAACTGGAGCGCCCCTATCCACCCCTCTTCCCCATCGTGGGGCCTACAGGCTTATGGGAAGCTCTAGGTAGCCTGGAAGGCTGGCCCAGACTCCAGGGTCCTAGAACCCCCTCCATCCTGGGTGTGTGGACACCACCTGGTCCTGCCTTTCTCTCTGGTAAAGAGCCTCCTGTTCCATTCAGTTCTCAGACACTGGCCCTGGGGCAGTTCCCTGGGGCTGGGCTCCAGGAGGGGTCTGTCCCCAACACTCAGCCCCAAGTCCTTTGAGTCCCTCAGCTTTGGCAGTGGGTCTGGAGTCAGAAAGAGGAGGAGAGGGAGGCCTCGTCCACCCCCCAGAGCTCAGAACAGCAGACCTCCCGGCAACCTCTCCTTTCACCTGCCAGTTTGTCCGCCATCAATGCTAGCAACCCACCACGTGGCCAAGTGAGGACATCCCCTCCAGAAAGTCCCTCTGTGACAGGAAGGAAGGTCTCAGGTGACCCTTCAAAAGAGCACAGATACTTCAGGCAGCATCCTATGGTACCTGAGACCTGGGCTTTGCAAGGGAGGGGAGAAATAAAAATGACCTAATAAGCACCCTTTGTGGAGGGCTTGCCCTGCTGGACCTGTAGATGTGAACTCGCTGTACCACCCCCTGTCCTCTTCTCCCAGCAGCCCCTCCAAAGAGGTACAACTTTGGGAAACCAGAGGGATGTGGCCTCATGTGGTCATGCAGCTGAAGAGTTGCAGGGCAGGAAGTCCAGCGTGGCTATCTAGCTCTGCAGTCACTGCTGACTGGGTGTCCAGGAAAGGAAGGGCTGGTGATAGGGGTCCGTAGTGCGCGCTAGGTCTCTCCTGTGGCCCCTGTGAGAAGCTGGGCAAACACGGTCTGGCATCCCCACTGCCTCCCCCCTCATCACCTTCCTGGACAGAACTGGGCCAGAGCAGGAAGTAAACGTGGATGGCACCCAAGGAAGGATGTTCTAACAGTCCAACTCTGCAAGGACTGAGCCCCCTGTCCCAGGAGGTATGCAAGCCAGGTGGGATGGAGTTGGGAGACAGGATTGAGAGACCTGGATTCTCTAGATTCTCTCACCAGGCTTTAGAGGTGTCTTCTTCCTCCTCCACTCTGAGAGGTCCTCAGCCCTAGAGTATCAACCACTGAGAACACTGTCTTTTATTTTAATCTTTTAAATCACCAGGAGGGTCTGCCTAGCTTTCCAGATGGGACTGGGAGAGATTTAGTCCTGGCAGATGGTCACGCAGCCTGTGTGGGGAGAGAACACAAAGGAACCCAGGAGAGGGAAGCTGGGCTCAAGCATCAGCCTGGCCTAGGTATGGACCCCACTCTGGCTTCCACGCTGGATGACCCTGGGCAAGTTACTTCCCCTCTCTGAGCCTCTCTTCCCTTCTGTAAAATGGGGAGATGACTACCTCCCTGGGAATTCAGTAGGACTTGCCATGTACAGGGCCTCAGGACAAAAACCAGTCGAGTTGGGCAAGACACTCTCTCCCCCATAGTCTGCTTTGCACATCGGCACCCCCCACCTTCACCTCCTGACCATCCCCCTTGCCCTCTGATCAGCTTCACCATCACTGCTCAGAGCAGCCTCCTCTCGGCTCCACTTCAATCCCACCACGTTACATTCTGGCTCCAGCCCCTGCAATGGCTCCCGTCTCACTCAGTCACTCCAGATGCGTTTTCCTGGTCTTCAAGGTCCCATCTGCCTGGCTGACCTCTCCCCACTGCTCCCTCCTCCTCGCTCACTCACACCACCCACCACAGCACCCCCAGGGCTTGTGAAGCCCCTGCCCCAGGCTTTGACATGTCACTTGCCAGACAGCCACACCAGGTGTCCTGAGAGGAGGGACTCTCCTCCTCATGTCCCCTTGCCTAGGGGAGCATGACCCCGAATCAGAGACACAGCCCGGTGCCTAAAGGGCGAGGGACACACAGTCCAATCCGAAGGCCAGTGGAGCTTCAACATCTGAGAACATTTATTTTCCTCTCCAGGACTCTGGTGAAGAAAGTTGGCTTCACCAGATGGCAGAGTGGGGAGAGCCAAGGCGAGGTCTGTACCCTCTGGGCCTGGCAGAGGGTAAGCCAGGGACAGATAGGACCTCATGAGCCTGGTGGCCCTGCTGGCGGACTGGAGAGAGCCTGATGTGGGAGGACAGAAGGCGGGCCTTCAGAGGCCTGGAGAGCAGCCTGAGGGAGGGGCTGTGGGGCAGGGAAGTCACCGGCCTCTGCAGGACATGCCTGGATACCTGGGACAGGTTCACGGGGGAGGACAGGATGCAGGGGCAGGCAGGGGCTACAAAAAGGATCGGGAGGGCTGGGACAATGAGGGTGGGGCCAGGCCGGACCCCAGGAGCCCGGAGCCCAGGGCTGACAGCGAGGGTGAGGAGGGTGAGGAGGCCGTGGTAGTGGGCAAGCTGGCCAGATGCTCAGGCGCGGTCTCCCTGTAGGGACCCAAGTCCTTCCGGATGCGCTGGGTCACCAGAAGGGTGAGCCAGCTCTGCTGGTCCAGGACTTTTTGAGTCTTGAAGGCAGGGTTCTGGGTGGATGCCAGCTCATTGAAGTGCAGGCTCTGGTAGATCTGAGGTGAGATCTGCAGGGAACAGAGCCGGGGAGCGTGGGGAACAGCAGGGACCAAGAGCAGGTTCCCGGGGAGGACGGACTCAGGGCTTCCTGTCCTGAGAGAGGAGCCGTCCCCAGAGTTGTGTACCTGTCGCTGATGACCTGGGAGGGACAAGGAGGCCTAAATGCTGCAGTCCGTGGGGCCACAAAAAATAAAGGACATGACTTAGCGACTGAACGGCAACACTAGTGATGGCCACACTCGGCCGAGCAGTGAGCCCACTGGGCACCAGGCCCAGCCCCCGGCCCTCCTCTTGGTGCTGCCAACAGTCTTGTGAGGTCAGTGCTGTACCGTCCCCACCTTACAATGAGGCCTCAAGCTGGACCCTGAGTGGGGCTCAAATGCAAGGAACTCTCCAGACATGCCCCCACCTCTCCCAGCAGCACTCAGCACACTGTACTGGGAGACCCGTCGCCAGGAAAGGGCAAGGAAGCCAAGTTTCTTTTTGGCACTGACCCCTCCCCAGCCTGGGGCCAGGGTGTTGCCTTTCAGTCCACACTCCAGAGGATGGGAGCTACCATGAGGAGGAGAGAGAGGCTGAGAGAGGCTGGGATCTGCCCAAGCAAGAGGCAGGATGGGACTCTAGGATGGTCCGTCCGAAGTCCCTGGTCCCTTTCTCTCCCCAAGGACAAGCCTGTTCCACTCCATCTGTCTCTTGCTGACTGTGTGCCTAGCACTGTGAGGCCCTGTGTCTGCTCCAGAATGGCACCCACTGCGACCCCGTGGACTGCAGCCCACCAGGCTGGAGTGGGTTGCGATTCCCTTCTCCATTGGATCTTCCCAACCCAGGAACCGAACTGGGGTCTCCTGCACTGCAGGCAGATTCTTTACCAATTAAGCTATAAGGGAAGCCCAACAAACAAGCAGACTCTGGGAAATGCCTTAAAGGCCATCAACAGGTTCCAGGTTCACAAACAACCTCCTCCCATAGGCTCGATGAGGTTTGTCCTCAAAGATAAAAACTGTGTCCATGGCCTCAAGCTGGGCCTTGGCAAACAAACCAGCTAGACTGGCTTCATCCCAGAGCTGCCTATGGCCCAGAGTCCTGTTAAAGAAAGGTGAGCCCCTCACTCCCACTGGAGGGCCATGTGGGATGATGGAGGTGGGACCCTCAGCCTTTAGGCCCAGCATCTCAGGGAGCTAACCCACCCTGACTCACCTGGTGCTTCATCCAGCCATACTGCACGTTGGTGAACAGGAGTCCAGGGCTCCGTGACCGCTCCTTGGGCTTGTAGGCTGCTCCCAGGACTTTGCTCTCCTGCAGGGGCCCCAGGCAATGGCGAAGGCTCGGGGCTGAGGGCTGAGGGCTCCCCTACCCACTCAGTGCCCCACCCAGCCTCACCTGCTTGCCCCTGGATTCCCACTTGCACCAGGTATCCTCAATGTCTTCCGGGGAGCGCTCTCCAGTCCATGGGGACGTCGGGGTTATCTTTTGCAGCCTGGCCCAGGCTTTAGCCTCCATGTCTGCATTCCCATTCAGCAGATCCAAGAGGACTACCTGTTCCCGCCGCTGGTACATCAGGGCCTCAGCAAGATCTCGCTCCTCCCTGATGTGAGGGGCTTTCCTTCACAAGGTGCCCTCTGTACCACGTGGTGGGACATCCCTCCCCAGGCAGGTTTCTCCTTTCTGGGCTGGATCCTCTCCAACCTTCTCATCCCTCCCCTGAGGCTATACAGCCCAGGGCCCATCAGTGGGCAAGTGTTCAGTTAACACTAACAAAGCCCTGCTTATCCTGGCCTCCAACAAGTCCTGTGATACCTCCCACCACCCGACATCCTCTTCTATGGAGGCCTGACACCCCATCCAGACTTCCTCTTGGCCTCCCCTTGCAGAACACCTAAACGTCCTCTCCCTGCAAGGGGAACTTTGCCTCTGTCTTTTGATATATCCTGACAGGACGTAAAAGCCTAAGCCTTGACAGGAGCATAGGAGCCACGAGGACTCTATGGTGCCTGACAAGCTCTTACTTACATGTCAAAACCCAACTCCAAAATCTCTGTTCTATGAAGCCTTCCTTACTTGCTCCACCCAGTCAAGTGATTATCCTCTAAGCCAAGCCTGTCTTAATAGTCCTATTGTTTACATAGAACTGTAGCCATGGGTTACATATTCATCTCCCTCAGTGGACTGGGAGTTCTCTGAGGCAGGACCTATTTCTGGATAGTTTGGACATCCAGAACCTAGCACAACCTGGCAGTCAGCAGGACCTCAATAAATATTTTTTGAATGACCCAAAGCTATGGTTTTTCCAGTAGTCATGCACAGATCTGAGAGTGGGACCATCTCTCAGAAGACTGAGTGCCAAAGAATTGATGCTTTCAAACTGTGGTGCTGGAGAAGACTCTTGAGAGTCCTTGGAGGCAAGGAGATCAAACCAGTCAATCCTAAAGGAAATCAGTCCTGAATATTCACTGAAGGACTAATACTGAAGCTCAAGCTCCAATATTTTGGCCACTGGATGCAAAGAGCTGACTCACTGGAAAAGACCCTGATGCTGGGAAAGATGGAGGGCAGGAGGAGAAGAGGGTGACAGAGGATGAGATGGTTGGATGGCATCACTGACTCAATGGACATGAGTTTGAGCAAACTCTGGAAGATAGTGAAGGACTGGGAATCCTGGTGTGCTGCAGTCCATGGGGTCGCAAAGAGTTGGACATGACTTAGCAACTGAACAACAAAAAAATTTATGTGAGACTTGGTCAGGAATAGGGATAGAGCACAGGTGGAAGAGGAACCTTTAGAGGAAAGAACACGTAGCAAGCAACCTGCCTCCCCTGACTCAGAGAAATAACACATATGTCAAGACCAGAACCCTGGGCTCTCCCAGCAGGGGCCTCCAGAGCCTGCTTCTGGAGCAGGGTCCCTATCTAAGGACTTGGGGCTTTATGTTTTCTGGTTTTCACTGCTTGAACTTACAGCTGATCTGGGCTAGAAAGGAGCCTCAGGCTCTGAGGCCACAGCCACCACCTGTAGAGTCGAGTTACCTGCAGTTCTCACGCCTGTGACATTCTGAAGGCCCTACCTGAATATACCCAGCACTACCCTACAAGGGAGGCCTCCTGGGATCCAGACCAGAGTTAACCAGTTGACCAATGATCATTGTGATAACTCACTGCAGCTCTAGATGGAAGGTCTTCTCATTGGGGTTGAAGAAGTCACCCTCCTTCTTTAATCTTTCATTTAGTTCACCATCAGTCATCATTGGGGTATCCTGTAGCCTTTTCCAAACACTCAGGCCAAACGTCCCTGTGATTTAACCAGAGCCAGGTCAGTAGCAAGGACTGGCCAGCCACTCCCTCCTCTAAACACTCTGTCCCTCACCATCCACCCTTAAGCAGCAGCCAGCAATCGCTTATTCCTGGCCTACACCTGACTATGCCCAACATATCCCAGGCATTATGCTAGCTACTTAGCAAATATCTGGAGGAGTCAGACCCTAACCCTAGGATGTACTTGGAGTTCAGGCTTAAAGCATCCTGCCCCACATATAGGCTAAGATGGAGAAGGTGCTATGGCAATGACTGAATAGTCCTCAGACAGGCTTTAAGTGGCTCACACATAAAATGGCAATGCTACAAGACTGCAGGCATCTATCAGTCACCTGTCAGATGTGAGGTTAGGAATGATCTGTGGAGGATCAGGGCTGGGGTAGGAAGTAGGTAGTAAGAATAGAGAAATGTGAGTCCTACTTTTGGGCAGGGCATAGAGAGTTGTAGGCCATTTTCACATTGCAGAATCTTTTTAATTAAGAAAAACAAAGATGTGTTACAAAGTCATATTTTTACAAATCACTGGAGAGGAATAAGATATCATCTCACACCAATCAGAATGGCCATCATCAAAAAGAACACAGATAATGAATGTTGGTGAGGTCTGGAACAAAAGGAACCCAAGTACACTGTTTGTGGGAATGTAAATGAGTGCAGCTACTGTGCAAAACAGCATAGAGGGTTCTCCAAAACTAAACATAGGACTACCATACAATCCAACAACTCCACTCCTGGGTATACATCCAAAAAAAATTTCAAAAAGATACATACAGCCCCAATGCTTGTAGCAGCTTTATTTATAATTGCCAGGATATGGAAGCAACCTAAGAAGATGTGGTATGTATATCAATACATATAACGGAAAGCTACTCAGTCATAAAGGAAAAAACAAAATTTCACCATTTGTGGCAATAAGAATGAACCTTGAAGGCTATATGCTAAGTGAAATAAGTCAGTCAGTCAAATTATATCACTTATAAATGGAATCTTAAAAATATAACAAATTGATGAATATAATAAAAAAAAAATAAGCAGACTCACAGGTACAGAGAACAAACTAGCGATTACCAGCAGGGAGGTCAAACTATAGGGTGTAAGACAGGCTCAAGGATGTACGCTGCCAATAGAGGGAATTCAGCCCATATTTTGTAATAACTGTAAATGGAAAGTAACTTTTAAAAACTGTATTTAAAAAAAAAAATCACTGGAGAGCTATAGGAACAAAGAAGGCTAGACAAACCAAAATTACAGAAAGGAAAGAGTCCTGCCCAGAAGAACTAAAATTGGGAACTGCTTTCTTCTCTGGGAGCATTTTTCTGAGTATGGGCACATGGTGAGTGAGAATCAGGTTCCATTTAGCAGAAGAAAGATACCCAAAGATAGGGAAAACAGCAGAGTTTCCAAAAGACAAACTGGCCAGCATGACAGATTAAGTCTAGTGGAGCCCCAAAGGCATGGCTGTTTTCCCTACAGGAGAACTTAGAGAATATGACTCAGTCATAAAAAAAGAAATCTTGCCATTTGTGACAACACGGGTGGTTCTAGAAAGTACTGTGTTAAGTAAAACAAGTTAAAGAAAGACAAATGCCTCATGAGCTCATTTATATAATCTAAAAAACAAAGTAGACAAATGAAACAAACAAAAACAGACTTAGAGATACATATGGGGTCGCAAGAGTCGGACACAACTGAACGGCCAAACTGAACCAAACTGAACCGAAGGACAAATAAGCGGTTGACACATGGAAAGAAGATTGGGGCCTGCAATTGCTTAAGTTCTGGGGGTTGGCCTAGAAAGACGGAATGAGCTCACCAGGTGTCAAGAGTCACTGGAAGAAGAAGTCAACAACACAACAGGCATTACCCTGGAATCAACTGAACACAGAAGGAAACTAGGGCTCCTGGAGCTGCAATCCAGCCCCAACCCAGCTCACTTCCTAACTGCATTGAGACGAGAAGCGCTATGCAGAGGAAAGAGCAACGCCCTGGAAGAAAATCATATCAGCTTCAGCCTTTACAATTTTTCTACAAAGTTCAGGAAAGTTCAGCTTGATTTGGATTGGGTTTTTGTTTGGCTTGGTTTCATTGGAGTTTTTCTATACTGACATGTGAAAAGGCAGGAAAATATAACCAATAATCAAAAGAAGAAATAGTAGCGGTTGACACATGGAAAGAAGATTGGGGCCTGCAATTGCTTAAGTTCTGGGGGTTGGCCTAGAAAGACGGAATGAGCTCACCAGGTGTCAAGAGTCACTGGAAGAAGAAGTCAACAACACAACAGGCATTACCCTGGAATCAACTGAACACAGAAGGAAACTAGGGCTCCTGGAGCTGCAATCCAGCCCCAACCCAGCTCACTTCCTAACTGCATTGAGACGAGAAGCGCTATGCAGAGGAAAGAGCAACGCCCTGGAAGAAAATCATATCAGCTTCAGCCTTTACAATTTTTCTACAAAGTTCAGGAAAGTTCAGCTTGATTTGGATTGGGTTTTTGTTTGGCTTGGTTTCATTGGAGTTTTTCTATACATGACATGTGAAAAGGCAGGAAAATATAACCAATAATCAAAAGAAGAAATAGGCATTACAATCAGACTCACAGATAATTCAGACATTGGAGTTAATAGGTAAATACTTTAAAACAACTATTACAAAATGTTAAATAAAATAAAGGAAAATATGAACAGAATGGAGGAAAAGAAGCAGAATTTCAACCATTAATTGAAATTTGTAGAAAAAAATCAAATGAGTGTTCTAGAACTAAAAAATACAGTATCTGGATGGATTTAATAGCAGGCTGCATATAGGAGACAAGATTAATGAACTGGAAGGCAGGTCAGTAGAAAAAATCCAAAATGGAATGCAGAGAAAGGAAGAAAAATAAAATGTAAAGAACAGAACAGAGAATGAGAGACATGGGAGAACTATAAAATATATAACTGATCAATAAATAAACAGATATTCAACCTCACTACTCATCAAGGATTCAAATTAAAACCACAATAAAATGCCACTACATATTCACCAAATTGGCTAAAATTTAATGCAATGACTACATCAAGTGGTTACAAAGTTATGACACAGTAAGAGTTGCTGTATGCAGCTGGTGAAAGAGTGAAAACTGGTAAGCACTTTGATAGTTTAGCAGTATCTGCTGAGAGTGAGTGTGTATACTCTGTGGTCCAGCAATTCCATTATAAATACATATCTAGCAGAAATGCATATACTTTTCAAAAAAAAAAACCTGATGAGGGTGTTCATAGCAGTGTTTGTTTTTAACAGCCTAAAATAGCCCTAATGCCCACCAACAATAGCACAGATAGATGAAGTATGGTATCAACAACAGAATGCCACTCAGCAGTAAGAATGAATGAGCTGCGACAGTCAGTGAACTGCTGAATGGCACAAACATATGGTGTTTGGGAGACAGAAGCCAGACACAAAGGAGAAACAGTGATTCCATTTAGACAAAGTTCAAAGCCAGACCAACACAAGCTTTGGAGTGAGGAATCAGAACAGTGGTTACTTTTGGAAAGGTGTAGGTAGAGACAGTGGGTCAGGAGGAGAGGGAAGCCCTGAGTGCTTGTGCTGGTTATATGGCTATATGTTTACTTCCTGAAAATTCGCTAAGCTGAGAATACTTTTGGTTTGTGCCCTTTTCATTACATATGTTATACCTCAAGAATTAAGTTTATTTTTAAAAAAAGAATGGGCTGTATCTTATCAGATATATGGTCTGATATGCAAAGGCAAATAGTGTTGAGCAGGTGAGTGAATGAGTGGATGGACAGACTGCTGAATGGACAATTGGACAGAGTCACACCCTGTGATACTATTTGAGGAAAGACAGCTGTGGTCTGAAACTCCCGCCTCATGGGATATGAGGTTTACGCCAGCTTGTGTTCTAACAGGGTCAGGGTCAGGAAGGGTCATGGGCATGACAGCTCCAGCAGGACCATCCATACCGATGGCATCACCAGAGAGTTTCCAAGCCTTGACGTCCCGGTCCTGGCCAGCACTGATAACCAGCTGGAGGCTGTCCACATACAGGATGTCTGCCACACTATCCAAATGGGCCTTCCAGGTAATCAGGAGCTGGGGTGGAATCAGGGAAATGGTCTGGCCGGCCTCAACCTACAGGGTACAGTACAAGACAATTAATTAAACTCAACAGTGTTGGAATTCCTGATAAACTAAGTAGTGAAACTTAAATCCTTGTCTTATATCTTATAAGTAAATACTAGAAGGGTTAAAAGAATCCTTTTTAATGAAACCATAAAATATTGAAGAGAAAGAATGACTATTATCTCTGAATTATTATCTCTGATAAGGAAGTGATAAGCAACAGGCAGTATCACAATGGGAAGAAAAATTGCCCACCAAAAAAATGTTGTAATTTAAAACTTATCATAAATTAAAAGGCAAATGACAAACTGGAGGGAGGGGATGTTTGTAATACATATGACAGGCAATGAGTTAATATCTTTTAATATATTTTAAGATGATTGTACATCATTTATAAAAGATGGCCACCACAAAAGAAAAATGGACCAAGGACATGAAGAGGTAATTCACAAAATATATATAGCCAATAAAATAAGGTAAGCAGATATTTTCATAAAATCAAAAGAAACTATTTATATCTAAAAATCAGCTAAAAGGTTTTTTTTTCACTTTAAACATTTATTTATTGAATGCCTTCTATACTATCAGGGGGCGCTCACTCAGATAAATACTGTTAATGATAAAAACTTTATGCTGTCAAGGATAAAGCAAAAAAAACTAATAAAGTGAAAACCTATATACACTTTCTGGAATGCAGTATGGCAGTACACATTAAAGCCCTTAGATTTACGTCCTTTTACATGGGATAAATTACCAGATGTGTAGATAAACAACTACAAACAAAGATTTATAAAAAAAAAAAAGTATCGTTTGTATAGCTTTTAAACACAGTTTTATTGAAATACAATTCACCTGCAATGTACCTATTTAAAGTGCTGGCTTCAGTGGCTTTTCATATATTCAGAGTTGCAACCATCAACATGAGCAATTTTAGATGGTTTATCACCAGTTGACCTGTATTCTTGCCAATATTTGGCATGGCCTGTCCTTTCAGTTTTAGTCATTCTGGTAGATAAGCAGTGATATCACCTTTTGGTTTTAATTTGCATTTTCCTGACAACTAAGGAAAAAGTGCTCACGTTCTCTAGTCATCGGGGAAATATCCAGTGATTTCTGAACTATATAGATGCATTATCTGGGCTTCCCAACATGGCCTTATTGGTAAAGAACCCACCAGGAGACATAAGACACGTGGGTTCGATCCCTGGGTTGAGAAGATCTCCTGCAGGAGGGCATGGCAACCCACTCCAGTATTCTTGCCTAAAGAATCCCATGGACAGAGAAGCCTGGCAGGCTACATCCAGAGAGTCACAAAGACTGGGACATGACTGAAGCGACTTAGCACACACACAAATGCATTACCTACTCAAGAAAATACATAAATATTTTCATTATTTTTTAAAGGAATTTATGACCTCAGGGCCTTCATTGCAAAGATCAAAGCCCATGGAAGGTGCACATATGTGTGTACGTGTATACATGTGAATGCACGTGAGTGTATTTGGTGTGTGCATATTCATGTTTCACTGGTTAATAATGACTTCTGGTGAGTAGAAAACCTTTTCCACATCAATCAGACAACTTTGGACAGAAAACATGAATGATTCAGAACCTCAGTGTGAGAACTGTGGTCCCGACTCATTGGTGGGGCTCAGAGGCACTTTTCTCAGCAATTGTCCAGTAATCATCTTACCTTTTTCTCCTCCAGGGACTGTAGTTTGGGAGGCTGACCTGAATCCGTTCAGAAATTAAGAACCGAAACTTGTTTATCTCACTAGGTTGGTTCGTCTGCTTGTCAGAATGTGTACAGTAATCCTTGATGTCCCAGATCTAGGCATAAAGCATGGATTAGCAGCCCAGCACTCCTTGACCCCCAACACTGACTCACACCGAGGGTCCCTCCCAGACCATTTCTCTTCACCTCAGGGGGCTGGTTCTTACTCACACCCCCGAGGGGACCATGACATCTTCTAGGCCAGACCTTTAGCTAGCATTCAGGGAGAGTGTGACAGACCCAAGGATGGGACATTCACACCTCACATCACCACAAAGCACAAAATCAGCTCCTGAGACAGCTGATCACAGATCAGATGCTCAGCTGGGGTGAGGGAGTGGCAGGAAGAGAATTCTAGAGCACAGGACCCACAGGAAGGCTTCTGGGCTGGGGACCTCCTGACCAAGCCCTCCCCAACTTCCCTGGGCCCATGAGGGCAGGAGAGGACTCTGAGGTAACCCACACCAAAAACCCCCTGTGTTACAAGTGAAACGAGTGCCCAGAGGGCATAGGGACCAGGCGAGGACCGCCGATGGCAAAGAGGAGGCCAGAGCTTGGCTCGCGCCAGCCCCTCGATCCCAGTGCCAGTTCTTCCTCACCTTGATGCATCCTTTGCAATCCCCTGTGACAAGAATCCAGTCCTTTTGATCCGTGGCCATGGCACCCACAACCACGTCCGCCTTGTCTACAGAGTCCACAGGGAACTTGCCCAGCAGGCCTCCGCTCCCGTGGATGGACCAGGCATAGATGTAACCGTCCATGCAGCTGCTCAGCAGGGCAGCCGAGTGTGGCAGGCGAGGCCTAGTCTGTAAGAAGATTATCTGTGCGAGAGAGGCGAACCCGCTCAGGAGTGCTGGGAGCTGGAGCTCCCCTGTGGCACAGTGCTGAGATGCCTGGGCCAGGAGCCACATCCACCTGATCCCCCAGTTTCTTAGACGGCCAGTGAGACAGTGTGGAGTACCACCCTACCTACCCAGCTGGCGACCAGGAACATTTGGCCAGACTATGAGCTCCCCAAGGAATGGGATTTGCATCTTTTTCATTCACGACTTTATCCCATATGACATTGCCTGACACATCATAGTAGATCAATGAACAGTTACCGAATGAAGATATACAAGTTTGGTTTGTCCTAAGGCTCAAACAAGATTTTTCTAAAGACCTGTACTCAACTCAGAATGACGTAGAAAACAAACTCATTGCCCTTGATATATTTGTACAGTGAAATGCCAGGGTTCGAGCTGTAGTCCTGGAAGATTCTACGTGCCACGGAGCAACTCAGCCCACGCACCACAACCACTCAGCCTGCGCTCTATCCCCATGAGTCGGAACTGCTGAAGCTGCGTGCCCTAAAGCCCGTGCTGTGCCACAAGAGAAGCCGAGGCAACGAGAAGCCTGCGCACCTCAGCAAAGAGCAGCCTCTGCTCACTGCAGCTAGAGAAAGGCCCGTGCACAGCAACGAAGACCCAGAGCAACCAAAAATAAAACTGATTAACTAATTTTAAAAAAGGTTAAAACCTCAATGTGACACCACGAAGGCTGATGAGATGAAAATATTTCCAAGACACAACAGGCAAAGGATTCATTTCCAGAAAATATAGACAGCTCCAAGAAATTAACACAAAAAAACGAGTGGAAAAGGATATGAATATACATTTATTCCACTGAAGAAAGGCAAATGTCGAACAAAGATACAAAAAGCTCAACATCACAAATAACCAAAGAAATACCAAAAGACAATATTTTCCACCTACCAGACTGGCAGAAATGAAGACTAGGCTGATGTCTAGCAGACTCATGTACTATTAAAGAAATGTAAATTTAAGAAAACAATTTTTTAACCTAACAAAGGAATAAGCTGAATCCAAATCACTAATGAGAAAACATATCCGTAATATAGTATAGTTAAATTTTAAAAGCAAATGCACATAGCTATATAATTTAACATCATTCCCCTTAAAAAAAAAAAAAAAAAAGACAAAGCTAAACCAACCTGTTTGTAGTGATTGTGACTGCTGTTGGGGGATGAGATGGAGTGCACAATGAGAAACACAGACCTTGTATTTTTTGCTTTACACATATTTCTATTTTTTTTTAACCAATACTACTTTTTTAAGTTTGGGAGGGTTTTTTTTTTAAGCCATTTTTTTGAAACAGAGGAAAGCACATTCAGAACCTGAAGGAGAGAAGGTCCAGCCACTGGTAGCTCCCTGCTCCATTCCACAGGACCCAGTCCCACAGGACGCTGCTCCCCTGTTCTTGAGTCCCAGAAACTGGGCCATGGAGCAGCCCCTGCTGTATCCTACAGCTATGAATCATATTCTCATTGGGCTCATGGTAGGAACCTAGGAGACCCATATAGAATTACCCTATTATTTCAGATTAAACCTGGAAGGGGCCTGGAAGGTCACCTTACCCAGGAGTGACAGCAAAGGGAGATGTGTCTAAGCTCAGAAGGGAGGAAGATACAGGAGGAGGAAGAACAGAGATGACCCAGTCCCCACTCACACGCCATGCAAAATGCAGGAGGGCATTTCACCAGTGGGTTCTGAAAATGCCACATCTCCTACCTCCCAGTCCAGCCTCCCAACCAGGAAGGAACACTGCTCCCCTCCCTAGACAGCCCCCCACACTGGGGACATCCCCAAATGGCAGCCCTGTAGCCAAGATCCTGAGCACTGCCATCCTGTCCTTCAGGTCCTGTGAGAACAAGGCTGGGCCCCCAGACGCCACATCTCCAGTCTGCATCCCAACTGTCCAGCCCCTGGCTCACAACCCAGCCCCTGAGCATGGCCAACCTTCTCCACCGAAGCATTGGACTGCAGCAACAGCTTCTTCTGGAAGTCTGCTTTTTTCCTTTCAGCCTCTCTGAAAGTTGAGTGTCTACCAAGGGATAATTTTGACTGATTGAAGGTGCTAGCACTGAGAGGTTTCTGGAAAAAAAAAAAAAAGTTGGGGGGGGCTCTCAGTTCAGCTTGAGACAATCTCTGGGGAACAGACACAGAGGCAAATGCTGAAAGAGTGGACATCTTCCCCAAAAGATACAGCTGGGTGTCCAAAGGATCCTGGGCATAAAGACACTCTGACGCTGGAGAATCTCTGGTTTAAGTTACCAGCAGCTTCTGGTTCAGGGCAGAGAGCACAGCTGGCTTTTGGGGAAGCCCCCTCCTACATCCTGGGAAAGACTCTGGCTAGAGGTGAGGATCAAGGGGTGTGTGTAGTTATGCAACCCTGACACTTCAAGGAGGGTCTGAGAGCCTCAGAGTGACAGGCAGGTCGTGTGGGTCAAGGTGCAGACTGCCCTGCACCTCACAAGCCCTCTGTGTCTGGGGAAGATGGGGTTTCTCATTCAAGCCCAGCTCCCCAGAATGGGAATCAGACTGCAGGTGCTGAGACAATCTGACTGGTCCCTCAAGCCCCTCACTGGAGATCACAATTTTTGTGGCTAAGAGTCAGAGGCCAATGCACATTGGGTCAGCAGGAGAGGGTAGCTACCCCCTGCTCTTCCTTCCAACTCTCCTGCTCCAGAACAGGGCTTTCAGACAAGCCTCGGGGAGGTTAAGCTGGGGCAGAGGCCAGGACTCCGAGGAGGAGGGACGTGGTGGCTGCCTCTGGGCTTCAGACCCCCACAGCTCATTCTCTGGGGCAGGAGGCACGGTGGCTCGTTTCTGCCTGGGTGATGGGAGCCCAAGGACAGAGAAAGGCTCGACCGTCAGCTGTACCCTTGACCCTCGAGCCTGCAGACACTAGGTCTGAACAGGCCGTGCTCCTGGAAGAGACTGGGCCCAGGCCCGAGGTAGCCATGGCCCTAATCGGAAGGGACCCCACCCAGGCCTGACCAAGGCGCCTTCTCGGGTGGTGGGGACACGGGGTGGCCACCTTCCGGGGCACCGGCTTTGCCAGCTCCTTGTCTCTGAGGTGTCTCATCACTGGAGGCGCCGACATCAGGTCCGCCGCAGGTTGGCATCAACCGTGGCCCTCGTGCTGAGGCCCGGGGGCTGTGGGTACAGTCTGTAAGCCCACTTCTCCTGCTCCACGCAGGGCTTGCTGGGCCTGTGGCTATCGAACACACAGTCGTCCACATCCTTCACCTGTGCATGGGAGGGAGCCCTGTGAGGCGTTGCCGCATCCCAGACGGAAGGGAGGCCTCCCCCTCCCCACCCAACGCCAACACCACGGGGCCCTCCAGGTGCATTGAGCTTGCTTCCCAGAAACCCTACACCCTTAACGGCATCGAATCAGAGCTTAGAAGCCTGTCCCTGGGGCACCCACGGGCAGGGGACAGTGCCCAGGAAGGATTCGGTCTCCCCATCTGTAAGTGGACAGTGCTTCCCAAGTATTTTTGAGGTAGTTTTTAGTCTGAAGGGAAACTCCAAAGTGTAAAATAGACAAAAAGCTGAAGTGTTCTGGAGAAGCTGCTATAATAACCTCCAAGCCTCTCTCCACAAGTTTGGAAAACTACTGGACAGGGTGACCCCAAAGGCCCCTTCCAGCTTTAATCTGCAAAGACACAGTCATTCAGAGACTATGGGGGCTTTCCAAGTCCTATTAAGAGCCCAGTGAACCCAGAGCAGTAATCTGTAGTAGCGATGGGTCAATGTGAGCCACCTTCAAGGAGACAGTAATTCTCCTCGGGAGAACAGGACTAGAGCCACAAGGCTCTGGAGTCAGACAGCCTGGATTTGGATCTATTACTTGATGGCTGTGTGACCTCAGGAGAGATATTTAACCTCTCTGTGCCTGTTTCCTTATCTGTCAAATGAGAATAATTATAAGAACTACCACCTACCTCCCTAGCTCCCAGACTCGTTCAGAACAAGTCACCATCACTCCCTTCCACCTCCCAGGCTGTCCCTGACCCAACCCCAGCCCTACATGGTTCTGGCCCACAGCTGAGAGAGCGTGAAGAGGACAGTATGCTTCTGCTGACCGTACCCTCTTGGGCAGCAAGGGCAAGGGGCTCTGAGAGGCTTGAAATTGAGGATGGGCCTGAAGGTGCTGATGTTCCAGAACAGGATGTCCCCGTTGTAGGAGGAGGTGGCGATGAACTGGTTCTGGTACTTGGCCATGCTCAGGACATCCTCCGTGTGGAAGGTCTGCCAGTGGTAGCATAAGAGCACCGGCTTGATCTTGTGGAACCTGCACACGTGCCCGGAGGCAGGAGGGTGGAGCGTTCAGCCTTACTGGTATCCTGGGAGAAGAACATCCAAGCCTCTACGATTCCAAGCACTGACCTAGAGGAGGACCCCTCCAGAGGAGACGTAGAGCAGAGAGGAGCTCTGCCCTGCTGACTGCATTAACTGAGCATCTGCAGCATGCCTGCTGTAAAGGCCCGGTCCTAGGGGCTTCACATACAGTAATCTTACAGATTTGCCCCATTCAGACACCTGAGTAAGACCTCAGGCTGAAAGAGGGGGAAACCATGACGCTAGAAAGGCTCTCTGAAGAGGACGGGACCCTACACTTGCTGTTCCTCTGCCTATAATGTCGCTCCTGTCCCCAGCCCCTCACTGCTTCTCTAAGACCTCTCCTGCTCACTCTTCAGACCCCACTCCACCCATGACACCTCAGATGACTCTTTTCTGATGGCCCCTGACTCTAGATCAGACTTCGTCCCCTCCCCATAGAAACCTGTATTTTTTTTCATAGCAGTGAACAGACTGTCATTACAAATTAAGTTATTTGATTAGTGTCTGAGTCTCAGGAGGATGGAGACTTCATGCTCTTGCTTATATCCATTCCCAGCACCTAGTACAAAGCCTATTGGCCTCATGGAGTGATGAGTAAGTGGATAGATGAGAGGACGAAGCAGTAAACCTCACCCTGCACTAACTTCCTGCTTGGTGTTCCAGCCGCCAGCAAAGTTAGGGACGGAGGAGCCCATCTTCAGTAAAGAGAGAAGGGCCAGCTGCCCACACCTCCCGTGTGCGCCCTGGCTAGTGGCAGTGATTTCCTCGCTCAGGGGTGTCTGACTCTTTGCAACCCTGTGGACTATAGCCCGCCAGGCTCCTCTGTCCATGGAATTCTCCAGGCGAGAATACTGGAGTGGTTTGCCATTTCCTTCTCCAGAGGATCTTCCCGTCCAAGGGATCGAACTCAGGTCTCCTATGTTGCAGGCAGATTCTTCACTGTCTGAGCCAAATCAGGGAAGCCCTGCGCCCTGGCTACTCACGTGTAATAAGTGATTCTCTTACTCCATCCAGTCGTGTAGAACACTTTGTTCATGTGGACAATCCCACTAATCTATCGAAGAGGAAAGGAAACCAAACTCTAAGGTACCTCAGAGAAAATGGCCCCAGGCCCCAACTCTCTTCCTTACCACACCAAGCAGGAAATCCAAACTCTCCATGATGATGAGACTCCCTAGCGGTGAAACCACCATATTTTTTTTCAGAGTGCCCTCACAACCCATTATCCATGTGATAGACTTGGAGGTGGCAGATTGGGTAAGTGTCCATGTCCATCTTATAGAGGACAGGAGGGAAGCCAAGGTCAAGCCTGGCTAAGGTCACACACTGAGTCACAGGCTCTGGACCAGTCCCTAATCCCTGGCTTCTTGGCCAAGTGCTCCTTCTGAGTTTCTTAAAGAACAGTGTCACAGCTTTGAAATAGGCTCAAGACCCAGAGAGGAACTGCTGGCTTTGCACTTTGCCATACACACAGCCCTTCCTCACAGCCCTGGCGGGCATTTCCCAAACAGGAGTATGGGTGGCTCTGAATCACATGACCCCACTGCCAACAATGCCACCCGAAGCCCTAAAATGTAGGGTGCCTGTGTGCTCAGCCGCTCAGTCATGTCTCTGCGATGCCATGGACTGCAGCTCACCAGGCTCTTCTGTCCATGAAATTCCCCAAGCAAAAATACTGCAGCGGTTTGCCATTTTCTATTTCAGGGGATCTTCCTGACCCAGGGATCAAACCCAGGTCCTGAGTCTCCTGCATTGGCAGGTGGATGCCTTACCACCTGAGCCACCTGGGAAAACCCTCCCAAGATAGAAGATGAGAGGAGCTAACACACTAAAAGCGAGAGTAGCTGACATCTGAGGAACTTCTGTGGAGGACAGGCCCTATTATCGATCTTCATTTTATTTAAGATTTTTTTTAATGTGGACCATTTTTTGTCTTTATTGAATTTGTTACCATATTGCTTCTGTTTAATGTGTTGGGTTTTTTGGCCTCGAGGCATGTGGGATCTTGCCTCCCCGACCAAGGACCAAACCCCCCACCCCCTGCAATGGAAGGTGAAGTCTTAGCCACTGGACCTTCAGGGAAGTCTCAACTATCTTCATTTTATGCACAAAGGCTCAGGGAGGCACAAAGCCAGGGAGTCTGTGTGCACAGCCTTTCAGGAAGACATGAGAAATAGCTCATGCTGGGGGTCACAGGAGCTATGAGGGGCCCCCAGGGCCCCCTTTGGGCCAGACTGACCTCTAACTGGTCCGCCTTGGGGAAGGTCAGCAGGCATTCACCAACACTGTAGTTCCACATCTTCACGGTGCCGTCACGCAGACCCGTGAGCAGGCACCCCTCTGACTCATCCAGGGACATGGCAGTCAGCTCCACTTGCTGGTCACCCGTCACCAAGAACTCCATCAGCCTCCTGCCTGTCACAACCTCCCACACACTCACCGTGCCGCTCAGACAGCCGCTCACCACCTGTAGGGGGGCACACAGCCGGGGCTCCTGCAGAGGGGAAGTCCCCCACTCCCAAGGGCAGCCGCCAGCTGGCATGGCTGCTGATAGCCCAGCCACCACTCAGTGTACTGAGAAGACAGGTGCTCTGGACCCTCCCGCTGCAGGACAACCCACTCTCGAAAACAGGCCTTCCTCTGCCCTGTGCAAACTGGGACAGCTCTTTAGAAGCAACCGCTTTGGTGAAATCCCCTTTAACTCTGAAATGGAATTTATCAGAATCTTTCCAGAGAAAATCATATCAAATTCAGTAAGAAAAGATACTTACTGAAAAGGCATTAACATGGAGGATAGGAAAAAAACAACAGGAAATATACTAACGGTCCCCTAAGCAGGGAAATGTTGGGCAAAGATAGGTCACCCCACCTGAAGCAGCATCATGACTGTGACTATGAAACAGCAACAGAGGATGTTCCTTCAGACTAACCTTCCCATTGAGAACATCTAGAAAAGCTGGATAAGGGGGATTTTTTTTTAACTGGTTAAGGGCATTGAGGAGCCCTAAGGTATGAGGAGTGGCGGTGCCAGGAGCCAGAACGAGAGGGAAACCCAAAGAGGTAAGTGCTGGCCTCCCACCGCCAAGGCCACGTTGCAGCAGACAGAGCCACCCTACCCAGAGCCCCGGCCAGGAAATGGGTACCAGTGGGAGGGGGCAGAGGGCCCAGGAGCCCCTGCTGTCCCCACACTTCAGAATCTACATGCCTAGTTGCTCTGCCAATGCAGAGATCTCTGCTCAGGACACAGCCTGGGCCTCCCTCCCCTTCCATAACAAAGTTGAACCACAGTTTCCCTGGAAATGACCTCCAGGAGCAACACCCACCGCAGGATCTTCAAAGAGCAGCCCACATCCCATCACACACAGTGGAAAGAAGGCTGCCCAGAACTGACCTCGGGTGGTAGCCAGGGGCACACAGTCTCAGAGGAGTTTGGTGACCCAGTGGCCACTTGGTGGAGCTCCGGTCTGCCCCAGGGCAACTGCTGTGCAAGACAGCTGCTCGCCGACCTCCCGCTGCCCCGCACCCCCACCCAGCACTGAGAGTCCTGCCCCACCCCACCCCCTGTGCCTGCTGCCAGCCCTAGAGATAAGCTGCTGCCCACTGACCTGCTTGAAAACCTTGCTGTAGAGGACGGCGCACAGGGGCGTGCTGTAAGTCGTGGTCTTCTCCTCTGCTCTCCCAGGCCCCTGTGTCTCCAGGTACCCTTTCAGGATTCCAATCTGTAGGAGAGGAGGGGCAGACAGGTGGGCAGTCAGAAGGGCCCGCTGTCAGTGACTGGCCCCAGGGAGAAACTTCCAGTAAACCAAGACACCAATGCAGCATTGTTTATAATTGCCAGGACATGGAAACAACGTAGATGTCCATCAGCAGATGAATGGATAAGAAAGCTGTGGTACATATACACAATGGAGTATTACTCAGCCCTTAAAAAGAATAAATTTGACTCAGTTCTAATGAGATGGATGAAACTGGAACCGATTATACAGAGTGAAGTAAGCCAGAAAGAAAAACAACAGTACAGTATACTGACACATATATATGGAATTTAGAAAGATAGTAATGATGACCCTGTAAGTGAGACAACATAAGAGACACAGAGGTATAGAACGGACTTTTGGACTCCGAGGGAGAGGGAGAGGGTGGGATGATTTGGGAGAATGGCACTGAAACATGTATACTATCATATAAGAAATGAAGCGCCAGTCTATGTTCAATACAGGATACAGGATGCTTGGGGCTGGTGTACGGGATGATCTGGGGAGATGGAGAGGGAAGGGAGGTGGGAGGGGGCTTCAGCATTGGGAGATCGTGTACACCTGTGGCTGATTCATGTCAGTGTATGGCAAAACCAATACAGTATTGTAAAATAGAATAAAGTATTAAATAAAAATAAATAAATAAATTTTAAAATAAATAAAAATTGTCACCAAAGTAAAAAACAAAAAAAGGCACCAAGACATCCTCAACTGCCTGCAGGCTTGCTGACATCTCACCCCAACTCCATGCCCCCACTTCCTGAGATCAGAGCTTCCAACCCCAAGAGCTTCTACAACCCCAAAACACAAGTCCAAGGTCCCTTTTATAACTTCTGAAAAGCATAACACCTCGATCTGGTGTCCCCTCATCCAGGAAGCCTTCCCTGACTGCCTTAGCCTCCAGGCAGGCTCAGGATCCTTTCTCTGTGCTCCATGAGGCATCCAGCACACATCCACATCATAATGCACAGCATTTTCTATTAAAATTATTTGTTATGTTATTCCCCCATGAGTTCCTTGAGAGAAGGGCCATTGCCTAATTAATATGCTCCCTGCTTTGAAATGGACTTCAAAGATCTGTTGAATTCAATAAGCGCTGACAGCCGTCCTGACACTCAGCAGAGAAGGAACCCACCAACTCCCCTCTCAGGACACCTGCCATCTGGGAGAGTCAGCCAAGGGCACAAGGACACTGAGTGTGTCACCTGGCCAACAGAGGGAAGAAGAGCCATGTAGAGCCACCACTTCCTCTCAACCACAGACGACACCCTCATCTCCCTTTCTGGATCGAACCTCTTCTACTGGCTGCCAAGCATCCCTGTAGCCCCCTAACCTCCACCTTGTCACAGCGCCACCTCTGACCCCTGGCACCCTGGACAGTCAGCCCCTGTGCTTCTCCCAGGCTGTCCCATCCTGAGGGGTTCAGGGCGGACCTCACGTGGGCACCAGCTAACTCATGGCTCACAGGCAGGCTTCATGGCAGGTCCCCCCAGGTTCTCTCCTTCAGAGGGACTGCTCAGGTGTGGGTGTGGGCCCTGCCCTCCTGGGGTTCATGATTTGGCAGGAAAGACAGTTAACATTACAATGACAGGACAGAGTCATAAGGGCTGTATCCAGGGCAGGCAAGGGAGCTTGGAGTGAAGGCTTCTAACCTAGCCTGGGGGTCAAGGTGGGCTTCCGGAAGGAGGGACTGGAGGGGGCAAAGGTCAAGAGAGCAGCAAGAGCAACATAGAGGGTGAGCACTAGGGGCCTAGAAACAGTCCTCCAGGAGATCGCAGGGGACAGCGCTTTGAGGGCCGGGCCACAGAGCCCAGCAGCTTTGTCCTCCTGGCATAAAGCAGCCTCAGTCAGGACAGGATGTGACCACCCCTCGGTGTCCCATGGCTCAGCAGACCAGGGCCCCTGCCCTCCTCGCGCAGCCGTGGCCCACCTCCCTCCTGCATGCACTCACTGAATAGGTGCTGCAGATGAGTGAGCTGTCCTCTTTGTGGAAGTAGATGCTGGTGATGGGGCAATGTCCCAGGGAGAAATGCTTCCCGCAGAAGGACTGAAGACACTGGTAGTCTTGCATGTCCCACACTCGAATATTCTGGGGGTGGGAAATCAGCAGAGAGGTCAAGAGTGGGCTCTCAGGGATGCAGCTGGCCCGAGGCCTGGGGGTGCTCCTGGGAGCACAGCCACTGCGCTAAGTCACTGCCACAGACCACAAGTCTATGACAGAGACGCCGTGCATGTGTGCTTAGCTGCTCAGTCATGTCTGACTCTTTGCGACCCCATGGACTGTAGCCTGCCAGGTGCCCCTGCCCATTGGATTTCCCAGGTAAGAATACTGGAGTGGATTGCCATGCCTTCCTCCATGGACTCTTCCCTATCTAGGGATCGAACCCACATCCCTTACATCTCCTGCACTGGCAAGCAGGTTCTTTACCACTAGCTCCGCCTGGGAAGCCCAGAGACATCATTCAGTTCAGGTTCAGTTCAGTCACTCAGTTCAGTTGCTCTGTCATGTCTGACTCTTTGCAACCTCACGGACTGCAGCACACCAGGCTTCCCTGTCCACCACCAACTCCTGAAGTTTATTCAAACTCATGTCCATTGAGTCAATGATGCCATCTAACCATCTCATCCTCTGTCGTCCCCTTCTCCTCCTGCCTTCAATCATACCCAGCATCAGGATCTCTTCAAATGAGTCAGTTCTTTGCATCAGGTGGCCAAAGTATTGGAGTTTCAGCTTCAGCATCAGTCCTTGCCTATGGTCACATGAGGCAACTGAGCCATACACACTACTCCCAGTCTCCTCTTCCCAAGGCATCTACCCTGCTTGAGCACCCGCTGCTCATTAGCTGAGGATGGAGACCTCACCAGGCAGCCCGTGCCTCCCCAGACACTCAGCTCCCACCCCGGCCTCCCTCCAGTAAAGCCAGGCGGGGCACAGACAGAACTGCCAACTTAGTTGCCCAAAGGCCAGCCTGCCCCCCAGGTTCCTCCCAGGTTGAGGAAGTGTCCCCAGAGGAGCCCATGGAAGTCCCTGCGGGACACTCCTCACCCAGGGGCATCAGCAGCAAACTGGACAGAGCAGGCGCTTGAATCCACAGACCCCATCCACATCCTAGCTCTGCTCATCGCTGACCATGAGTGTCTGTTTCTGTCTTCCCACCCCTCCAGTCTCAGAGTCTTCATCAGAGGGGATGATGCCCAGCTCCCAGCGCTGCCAGAAGCATTCCAGACAATAACAAGTGTGGGATGTGCTGGGGAGCATGTCCTGGTGACCCAAGGGCCCTGCCTGCTCCTGATCTACTGAGTCCCAGAAGACACAGTCTTGTCCCCTGCAGGAAGACACCTGGGACTGTTGATGTGCAATCCCCAGTAGGTGGGGAGAGATCCTAAACCCATAGCTCAGAGGAGCAGAGTAACGGACCTGAGCAGAGGAGCTTGGGCATTTGAGGAAGGTCCAGTCCAGCCCTGCAGGGCAGCCAAGAGAGGTCACTGGGAGAGCTGAGAGCAGCAAGTCTGGGTCTGGGGGAGGGGAAAGGCTCACCTGTGTTGTACTATGCATCAGTCAGGCCACTGCTCCTTTACCACCTGCCCACCTCTAAACCACTCAACAGCCACTCTCTGGATGAGGAGACTGAGACCCAGTTAAGCGAAGGGCCCTGCCCAGGACCACAAACTAAGTAGCCAGGCTGGGCTACATGCAAAGCAGCTCTAGTGGGCTGCTCAGAGCAGGGTTCAGGCTTCTATTGTGGTGGGGGTGGCCAAAGTATTGGAGTTTCAGCTTCAGCATCAGTCCTTGCCTATGGTCACATGAGGCAACTGAGCCATACACACTACTCCCAGTCTCCTCTTCCCAAGGCATCTACCCTGCTTGAGCACCCGCTGCTCATTAGCTGAGGATGGAGACCTCACCAGGCAGCCCGTGCCTCCCCAGACACTCAGCTCCCACCCCGGCCTCCCTCCAGTAAAGCCAGGCGGGGCACAGACAGAACTGCCAACTTAGTTGCCCAAAGGCCAGCCTGCCCCCCAGGTTCCTCCCAGGTTGAGGAAGTGTCCCCAGAGGAGCCCATGGAAGTCCCTGCGGGACACTCCTCACCCAGGGGCATCAGCAGCAAACTGGACAGAGCAGGCGCTTGAATCCACAGACCCCATCCACATCCTGGCTCTGCTCATCGCTGACCATGAGTGTCTGTTTCTGTCTTCCCACCCCTCCAGTCTCAGAGTCTTCATCAGAGGGGATGATGCCCAGCTCCCAGCGCTGCCAGAAGCATTCCAGACAATAACAAGTGTGGGATGTGCTGGGGAGCATGTCCTGGTGACCCAAGGGCCCTGCCTGCTCCTGATCTACTGAGTCCCAGAAGACACAGTCTTGTCCCCTGCAGGAAGACACCTGGGACTGTTGATGTGCAATCCCCAGTAGGTGGGGAGAGATCCTAAACCCATAGCTCAGAGGAGCAGAGTAACGGACCTGAGCAGAGGAGCTTGGGCATTTGAGGAAGGTCCAGTCCAGCCCTGCAGGGCAGCCAAGAGAGGTCACTGGGAGAGCTGAGAGCAGCAAGTCTGGGTCTGGGGGAGGGGAAAGGCTCACCTGTGTTGTACTATGCATCAGTCAGGCCACTGCTCCTTTACCACCTGCCCACCTCTAAACCACTCAACAGCCACTCTCTGGATGAGGAGACTGAGACCCAGTTAAGCGAAGGGCCCTGCCCAGGACCACAAACTAAGTAGCCAGGCTGGGCTACATGCAAAGCAGCTCTAGTGGGCTGCTCAGAGCAGGGTTCAGGCTTCTATTGTGGTGGGGGGTGAGGTGGTCAGAGACCCATGGTGCCACCAGGGGTACCCCCTCTAGGCCTTTGGGCACAGGTGGGACCATGGGCAGGGAGGTCCCACCACTTCCTGAGCCTCAGGCTCCTGCCAACTGGCAGCCCCCTGGCTGACTGAGCTAGCTCATTATCCATGGGCCAGCATCTTTGGGAAACGAGAACTTATGGGTCAAGGGGCATCAGGGCTGGGCTCCCCAGGGTGACACCTTGTCCTTGGAGACACTGAGGAGGATGCTGCTGCCCTTGCTGTTCACAACGACGTGTGTCACAGAGGTCTGATGCCCCTTCATCAGCCACACGGGCTTTCTTGAGAAGAAGGGGTTCCACAGGCGGATGAGGGGGTCATAGCCGCCGGTCACTGGAGTTGAAAACCGGGTATCAGCCACTAGGGGCTTGTGCTGGGACCTTGTCCTGGACAGGCCTCAGACTCCAGCCAGACGACAGCTGCTGTCACAACCCATCCCTGCCCTCCCTACCCCATTCCCTCCCCCACCAAGCCAAGCAAGCCCATGCCACCACTGCACTCCAGGTGCCCATGAGCGGCACCAGAGCAGCCAGAGGCCAGATGCCATGAGGCCTCCCACTCCACTCTGATAGGTCCCACGCCTGCAGCAGCCCTCACCCTAGTTCTGCCAGACCAGCACCTTCCACATGATACAAAGGCTACTCACCTAGGACGTTCTTGTCTGGGCAGTAATCGAAGCAAAGAATCCCTTTTCTCAAATTCAGCACTGACACCCTACAACAGCAGAGGAGGCAGGCTGGGACCAGCGGCCCTGGGAGAGCTTCTGAGCTGGGGTGGGAGGAGCTAGAGGCAGGGCCGCAGCGGGTGGGGGATACAGGGACGAGTCATTACCTCTCCATCCAAGGAGAGGAGCAGCCCCTGGGACCCTGCCCTGGGCTCACCCTGCAGCCCCCAGCTCATCGGGCACCAGCAGCGCCTGGAAGAGACGCCCACCCTCGCCTGCATGTGAAGGTGAGAGCAGCCCCCAGCGCAGAGACTGAACTCCATCGGCACCTTTACTCTACTGAGATGAGGGTCCTCCCACCCAGGATGCAAAACAAAGGGCAGGGGAGGGGAGGGCCCCCAAAAGCTACGGGTAGAAAATAAAGTTCCTGCTGCCTGCTGGTCCCTGTGCAGGGTGCATCTTGTGAGTCACCGGGAGCCTCACACAACCCTGAAGACTGTCAGCAGCCACGATAAGGGAGCTTGGCCAAGGGCGGGGGCCGGGGGGACGGGGTATCGGAATTCAGACCCAGCATGAACGTGACAGGAAGAGGCAGGAGGCTCAGAACGGGAGCCCCAGGAAAGGAAAAGGTGCAGTAGGACTGGAGGGTAGGGGTTCAGGGAGCTGCTCAGGAGGGCAGGTCGGCCCAGGCAGGGGTTCTGGGAAGGTCAGGGAGAAAGTCAAGCCCAGTGGCCTCACAGGCCCCAGAGCCCTGGAAGCTCTGTGCCTTTGTGCGTGCTGTTCCCTCATGTCCACACATCCTGCCCCACCAACTCCTTCTATTCGAACTCTCCCTTCAAAACTCAACTCCAGGCCTTTACTGGTGGCTCAGTGGATAAGAATCATCCTGAGAGCACAGGGGATACGGGTCGATCCCCAGTCCAGGAAGATTCCACATGCTGTGGAGCAACTGAGCCACAACGACTGACCCACGTGCTGCAGCTGCTGAAGCCCGTGTACCTACAGCTTGTACTCTGCAGTGAGAGAAGCCGCTGCAACGAGGTGCTCCCGCTCTGCAGTGAAGAGTAGCCCCCACTCACAGCAACTAGCGAAAGCCCACACATCGAACAAAGACCCAGCACAGCCTTAAGCAAACAAACTCAACTCCAGCATGTTCTCAACCAAATGTAGCCCTGAACTGCTCCTCTGCCACTACCCAGGGGGCTAAGCCTGGTTATCACCAGAAAGGCTCTCTCTCCTGAATTCCCATTATTCAGCCGAGTCCCAAATCCTCTTTGCCCACATCCCACCAGGGCCCAGGCCCCCTTCACTTCTGTATCAGCCTCCTGGGTGGGGGGCTCTTAACCTCCTGCCTTTCTCCCACTTCCCCGTGCTCCCCACTCCACAGCCAGAAGGCTTCCTCTAAAATGCAAAAGTTCAAGAAAAGCATATGAAATATCTATGTTGTCAAACCAGATACGTCTCCCTCCACACTGAATGTGTGCAAAGAAATGTTCTAGAAGAACTGTCACAAAATGTTACTAGAAATTATTTCAGACTGATTCACCATCTATTCAACGAAGGTTTCCCAGTTCCTACGCCCTTCCAGGATGAGCAGGCAGGATGCTCCTGCCTTCACTGAAGCTTCCCTTCTAGAGGAAAACCACCTGAGCGAGCAAAGAATAGAGAGACAACGAAATGGGCATGAACACATCATGGCAAGTCCTGCAGAGAAATAAACAGACGGCTGGAGGAGACCATGTCTGCAAGAGACTTCTCTGTGGATTAGAGATTGGAAGGTCAGGGTGGGACTCAGGAAAGAAGTCCGCAAGGCCACTCCAGAGGCAGAATTTGGGTTGGCAGTGCTGGCCCCACCTGCAGAGGCCATGTCCCAAGAGGGCATCATCTAACTCACTGGAAAAACCCTGATGCTGGGAAAGATCAAGGGAAGGAGGAGAAGAGGATGACAGAGGATGAGATGATTGGAAGGCATCACGGACTCAATGGACATGAGTCTGAGCAAGTTCCGGGAGTTAGTGATGGGCAGGGAAGCCTGGTGTGCTTGGACACAACTGAGAGACAGAACAAGAGCGGTCAGTGGTGTCCCCTGCTGGCCAGGGCTTGTACTGCACTCACACATGAAGAAATGGGCTATGTGCACATGTGTATAGCTATATATTCTGCAACCCACCCCTAAAATAAATCTCGATGTCTGCTCTTGGCGGGCTCCAGGCCACTATCATGTGCGCCCTGAGTTAATACAACGGCATCCTTATTGGTGTCCTTATTTCCCCTCCTGCTCATACACGGCTTCCCTCTTAGCTCAGTCAGTAAAGAATCTGCCTGCAACGAAGGAGACTCGAGTTCAATTCCTGGGTCAGGAAGATCCCCTGGAGAAGGAAACGGCAACCCACTCCAGTATTCTTGCCTAGAGAATCCCATGAACAGAGGAGCCTGGCGGGCTACAGTCCATGGGTTCACAAGAGTTGGACACGACTTAGCGACTAATACCACCACGACCACCACTTGCAACAGAGCAGCCAGAAAGATGGTCCGCACGTCAGACCACACCGTTCCTCTGCTCAGAACCGTCCTAGAACCTTGCCCATATTTAGTTCCAAATAATAATAACAAGATGCTTTTGAGACACTTGGGTAAAGATTAACTTGGATAGTACTGCTGCTAAGTCGCTTCAGTGGTATCCAACTCTGTGCGACCCCATAGATGGCAGCCCACCAGGCTCCCCCATCCCAGGGATTCTCCAGGCAAGAACACTGGCTGCTGCTGCTGCTAAGTCACTTCAGTACTAGGAATATTAAAGTGTTAGTTGCTCAGCTGTGTCCAACTCTTTGCAACCCCATGGACTGCAGCCCATCAGGCTCCTCTGTCTATGAGATTTTCCAGGCAAGAATACTGGAGTGGGTAGCCATTCCCTTCTTAGGAGAATCTTCTTAACCTAGGCATCAAACTTAGAAAGCATTATACTATTTCTCTACTTCTATTGGTTTAAAATCGTTCATAAAAGGAAAAATGTTTCAAAAACAAAAAAAAACAGGCAGAGAGGAGCAATTCAAAGGCCTGGGGGCAGGAACAGGCGTGAACCACGAGGGAGCCGGTGTGGCTGGAGTGGGAAGGCAGCAGGGCCACCACAGCACAGTAATCCCCGTGACAGCCTCCCGTCACTGAGACCCAAGAAGACAGAAGCTGAATGAGAGACGTGTCACCAACGTGAGGACATGCTCCCACCAAACCAGAGGAACCAGACCAGCAAACCAGCTCCCAGCAAAACGCCACCACGCCACTCCACTCAAAGCCCAAAAAGCAAGACGGGAGCCTCCCCTCCACCTCAGGCATGCGCTCCCCTCCTCCAGCCCAGAGTTAGCTCTAGGACTTGAGGACTGGATAAGGGAACGAGGAAGCGGAGGGGCCCCACAAGATTCCAGATTCATTTAGGTTTGAATCTTCTTTACATATATACATACACCTGTACGGCTAACAGTTGATTTTATTTTCTTGGCTGCACAGTGCAGCTTGTGGGATCTTAGCTGTCCACTCATGGATGAAACCTGGGCCCTCAGTAGTGAAATCGTGGAAACTTAACCACTCGACCACCAGGGAATTCCTAACAGTTGATTTTCAAAAAGTAAAAAAAGAGACAACAGAAGAAAATAGTCCCTCTGGGGTAAAGGAATCAAAAATGAAGGAAATATATTAGAACCATCTCCAAAGAATTAACGTGGCCAACTACTGAACACAGGCCACGTACCGCACTCACTGAACATAAGCCTTGAGGTAAGTGAAGGGCTGTTATCATCCCCTTTGAGAACAGGAGGAAACTGAGGTTCACAGAAGTAAAGCAATTCACGTTCACCCCTTCACTCCAAAAACATTTTTCTGACTGTCTCATACTATGTGCCAGCCTTTGTGCTGAACTTTGTGTATAGACTGGTAGATAAAAGAGACCTTATATTTTTGCTGCCGGTGGCAATGCCAGAATGATTAAAACCAGACTCCGTAAAAGTTCTCATCACAGGAAAGGAAAAAAGAAATGTGTACCTGTGTGTGGTGATAGATGTTAACTAGACTTACTGTGATCGTTTCATAATACATGTGTTTAGTTACTCAGTCACGTGTGACTCTTTGGGACCCCATGGACTGCAGCCCGCCAGGCTCCTCTGTCCGTGGCATTCTCCAGGCAAGAATACTGGAGTGGGTTGCCATGCCCTCCTCCAGGGAATCTTCCCAACCCAGGAGTCGAACCCAGGTCTCCCACATTGCAGGTAGATTCTTTACTGACTGAGCCCCCAGGGAAGCCCTCACAAATTATATGAGTATCAATTGCACACCTGAAACTTAATATAATATTTTATGTCAATTTTCAAAACTGACAATCTCGATTTTAAAAAATGAAAAACAGACTCCAGAGCCCATATTCCAACCACCACAGCCCACTGTTGGCTCTCAGGACACACACTGATCCTTTGTACCCAGCCTGAAGGCCTCTGTGCTGCCCACAGGAGACGCCACTTCCTGGAGGCAGGCCACCTCTCAGCAGGGAAGGCCACGTGTGGCTGAAGCAAAGCTGGCATCCCAGAGTCAATGTCATCACCCACCCTCTCCCAGACCCACCACCTCCACCTGGAGATGGGTGCCCCTTACTTGAGGCTGTCTGGGACTTTGGATGGCAACACTGTCAGCACCAGAGAGGACTTGTCAACAGCTGAACAGGAGGCCACCAGGTTCAGCTGGGGGATGAACTTGACCTGTTGGCACCAGTTGAGGTGGAGAGCCTGGAAAGAGAGCAATGGCAGTGGGAGACCCAACCCAAGCACAGTCGTCCAGGCCCAGCCCCACCTCGTCCAGGCCCAGCTCCCAGAAAGCAGCAGGTATCAGAGGCTGGCAGGCCAGGAGATCCCGCGTCTAGTGCTAATGACCAAGGCTCTGGCAAAGCGCTCCGGCCCCGCAATTCTAGCCCAGGTAATGTGACCAGGACAGTATGGCCACCAGTTGTCAACGGAATAGGTGAGAAGCACTGAAATCTCCTGTCACGTGAACTCTTGTTTATCGATCAGAGGACAGGCTAGGTCAAGTGCATACTAACACCATTCTCTGTGGCCCCATCCCAAGGTGGGAGGCAGGATGGATCCAAGTCTGCCTAGTCCACAGTTCCTGTCATCGACCCTCATCCCTAGTCGACAGGGAGCCAGCACTTCCCGGCTCCCCTACAGCCTCCTCGTGTTTGTCAGGACGAGGTATGCAGAACAGGAGGATGTTATCTGGTGCAACTTGGATGGAAAAAAGGCTGCAACCCACAAGCCAAGGGCATGGCCTGGCTGGATGCACTCTGAGGTCTGGCCCCATGCTTGGCCACCCAGTTGGGAGATTTTCCTCTCCAGGACAAGAATGGACAAGGTGACTGGAGGGGTCATCAGACACTGAGCTGGGTTTCATGTGCGCTGTTTCACCAAGTGCCTGTCACGGAGAAGGCTGGAGGATGATTTGATCACCAATGGCTGATGAAGCAATCAGTCACATCTATGTAACGAAGCCCCATAGAAACCCAAAAGGACAGGATTCAGAAAGCTTTGGGGCTGGAGAAGACGTACAGGGAGAGTGGGGACCCAGACAGGGATGGGAGCTCCACCCCTGCTTCTGCTGTGCCTTCTGCGTCTCTGCCACCTGGCTGTTCCTAAATTACATCTTTTTATTTTTAAAAAAAAATGGTAATCTAGTGAAGTAAGATGTTTCTCCAAGTTCTGTGAGCTACTCTGGCAAATTAATCGAACCCAAGGAGAGGGGTCATGGAAACCTCATTTATGCCGGTGGGTCAGAAGCACGGGTGACAACCTGAACTTGCACTTGGCATCGGAAGTGGAGGGCAGTCTCGTGGGACCCTTAACCCGCAGAGTCTGATGCTATCTTTGGGTAGACAGTGTTAGGATTGAGTTGAATTGTAGGAAAGCCAGCACATGTCAGAGAACAGCTCAGAGGTGTGGGAGAAAAACAATCAGTGTGACAGGTGCCACAATCCTATTTGCCAGGGGGTACCCAACCCCCAGGATCTAATGCCTGATGATCTGAGGTGGAGCTGATGTAATAATAATAGAAATAAGGTGTACAATAAACGTAATGCACTTGAATCACTCTGAAACCATCCCCTACCCCAGTCAATGGAAGAACTCTTCCATGACACCATTCCCTCGCGCCAGGTTGGGGACCTCCGCTATAAGCGCTGCAGAAGGGATGCAGGCAGAAGTGGCTGGCAAGCAGGGCTGTGCTAGGCTGGCTGGTTAGGACCCAGAGGAGGTCGAGGGGTGCATACGGCAAGTGGGGGGAGAACACAGTAGCCTAAAGGAATGGCACGTGTCAAGGCCCTGCAGTGCCAAGGGCTTCGCACTCAGAGAACAGCAGTTTGCTGGCATTTCTGTGGCAGAGTGAGGAGAAGCAAGGCAGAAACCAGGACCAGAAAGCAGGGGCCAGAGCCCTTCCTGTCCTGATGGTCGTGGGTGCACTTGAGACTTTGTTCAAACAGGACAGCTACTGGGATTTTGAGCAAAGGAGTGGCCTGACTGATTTCTAGCTCATGATTCTTGAAGTTGCTGAATGCAGAAAGCACCATGTGGAGAAAGGAACTGGGCAATGATGAGAAGCCACCCAGGAGGGGGCGTGTCTGAGCAAGGAAGGTGGTGAGAGAGACCGGCCTCACCTCGGGATTCTGCAGAAAGAGCTGAGGGGATCCAGCAGGTGCCTCCACCCCCTTCCCCAGGCACCAGTGCCCAACGCCACAGACCCAAGGGCAGATCCACCTGCTGTATTTATTTCTGAGTAGTACATGTGTACAGCTAGTTACCATGGAAACAGCCAAGGAAAGAGCCCCCTTACCTTCAGCCGGTAACTTCTATATATAGGGGACTTCTCACTTAGAAGCCTCCGGGTAGAAACATTGGTCCAGTTATCTGATAGGGGAGAAAATCAAGGCCCAGGTCACCAGGTCTTCCAATTTGCAGGACAAACAAGACCTCAAAAGCAAGACCCCCTGAGCTGGTTTGCAACTCCCATGCATCTCAAAAGGCTTTCCCATACAAATGCTTGCTCAAGCCTCCCTGTGTCCTGGCAAGATCAATGCAGACACTGAACTCAGCACCCAGAAAACAGACCCGAGCCAATAAACATTGAAGCCCAGAGTACCCCCATCAGCTCCTGGCAGAGCTGGAGCCAGATTTTAGAGACTCAGCTCTCACCTCTCCATTAGAGAGCTCAGACTCTGCAGGAGCAGAGAATGAACTGAGATCCTGGGCTCTTATTCATTCCGAAAATAGTCACCCGGGAGTTTGTGATTCTGCTTCAAACTACATGCCCCATCTTATCTGGCAAATGCAAGTTCCAAGAAGCTGCGTGCATGCGTCATAAAGCAAGCATGTCTGGAGCACGCATGGAAAGCACAGCCCTGCCCTCCACTTTCTCCCCTTCCACCTCTAGAAAGGCCATGAATGGAATGTGCTCATCCCCATTTGAATAAGGGATCCAAGGCACAGACAGGTTCAGCAACGGGGTCCAGGTCACACAGAGCTGGTCTGTCCAGCCCCTCCCAAGTGGCACACTGCTGGATGCCCCTTCTTGTTTGTGCCCAGCCTTCACTCAGCACATGGTGTGGAAGAACTCCCATCCAACACTCCAGCCTCATTTGCCCCCCTTCCAATTTCCTGTCCACCACTCAGCTCAAAGACCACCACAACCGCCTGTGCCAATCTGCAGGGTGGCAAAGTGACCAGGGTGGGCACCAGGGGTAGAGGCTGATGAGGCAGGCACATGGGGTGCCAGACCCCTTCTGCGTCCAGGGCAGGACCCGTCTTCTACCTGGCTGGTAGTGGATGCTGCCCAACAAGCTAGGCAGGAAGTGTCACCCAGGCCTGGGAGCCCCTGGAGAGAGTCCTGCTCAGAAACTCTGACTGGAAGCCCAAGCAGTCACTCTGGAATCATGGATGGAGGGGAGTCAGTATTCCTGGGGGCTAGGGCCCCTAGTGGCCTCCGCCTCCTCTAGATGGATGTGGAGCGGCCTAGAGGACTGACACTGTGGGTCGAAGCGTCGATCCTGGGCAGGGTCCAGTTCAGACAAGACCCGGACAGCCCCAGGCTCCGAGGCCATGGGATCCCTTGCTGTTTGGCACAGCATCCCCAAACAGCACCCTCCAGCATTTAGTCAGCTTGAGATACAGCCCTGCGAGAGGTTCAGGTGCCAGCTCTGGGGCAGACTGCCTGCCTGGGATCTCAGTCGTCACTGTGGGGCCTGTGCAAGCCTTCATCCCCTTTCCCCTCCCCTGCTCCTCTCTTAACAGACTGTGACAACATTAGCCCCTCCTGGAGCAGGTGAACTGCAGGAGGTGACATGCTCAGCTCCCAAGGGCTCGGTGAGGGTCACGTGCTGATTCATGCTGTGGAGCTGGACTTTCCTCCAGGCTCCGCAGAGCGCACCTTCAGGGTAGCCTCTCAGCTCCACCCCACTCCCCACCTACAGGCAGCTCCCAGCCATGGGGAGCAGAACTCTGCTCACACGATGGAGGAAGGATGCCCTTGTCCCAAAGCCCAGAGGGGTCACTCAGCTGCCATAGGTTTTTTTCTCCCTAGGATGAGGAAGGTTCTGAAGACTCCCTGTTTCAGCCCCCGAACCAGCCCTCACAGGCACGATTTCCCACCTTCAGCGAGACTGCCAGTCTCCTCAGCCCTGTCCCTGCCCTGCGGTCACCCATCCCCTACCCCCTGTAGTGGTTCTGAGCTGAGCACACTGGTGTACCACCTGCCCAGGGATGGGACGGGGAGGAGCTCCCAGGACAGGACTGTCTCCTCCGATGCCCCACGTCTCCCTACCCCATTTGGAGGTCCTGGGGAGGACTCGGGGGTTGAAGAGCCCAGTGGTCACATCGTCAGAGGTGAAGATGATGACGTTGCCTTTGGTGTCCCCGTAGCAGAACACAGCCCTGTGGTAGTCCGACCTGGAAATGGGGAGACAGAGGAGACCACGGAGCAGCTGGGCACGTCCGGCAGCACTGCCCACCTTTCCCTGGCTCCCGAGGCCCTCCTCCACCTCAGGAGTGAGGGCAGAGCCCACACAGCTTTCCAGCCTGGACCCCAACAGCCACCAAACATGGGCCCAGCCACCCAGATCCAGACCATCAGGGAACCAGGTCCAAGAGAAATCAGCACATTTTTAAAAAAGCAAAATAAATGGTTCTGTGATCCTTCAGCTGCTCTTTGCCAGGTCACCCTGCCGATGGACCATGACGTGCTCAGAGCCCTCAGGCCACAGCAGGACGGGCCAGTTGGACAGCTGACCCGGTGCAGGAGGGAAAGGAAGAGGAGCCGAGTCTGAGTGGCCGCGAAGAAGGGCCTGAAAGAGGAGCGGCTTGGAGGAAAGAGGACACAGGTGCAGAGGGTGGGGCCACCCCAGAGCCACTTCCAGAGAGGTTTTCCGGAGACCCCAGCCCCACTGAGTGATGAGGCTGCTGCCAAGACCCTGCAGCACTCTCCCAGGAGACTCACCAGTAGTTCATGGTCAGGACACAGCTGTCCAGATCAGTGAAAGTGAAGACCCGAGCACATTTGTGGCTACTGATATCAAAGAACTCTGGGGAAGAGACAGAGGAGGAGGCCCACATGGGAACCCAAACCCATGTCCTAGGCTGGAGGTGGGGAGTGGTCATCTCTGGTGACAGTGAGCAGACTCACTAGTCGCCACCCAGCAGTCCTCCCAGGGGACTCCAGTCCAGCTCATGGTTGGCTGAGCGACAGATCTCTCCCACTGCAAATGCATGGCTCCCAGCAGCTGGGTGCGGGCCTGGGGAGTGACGGGGACTCACCTATCTTCTGGTCTGTGGACGCAATGGCCACGAGGTTCATGTTGTGCAGACACACCATGTCAATGACCCACATCTGCTGGCTGTGAGATGGATGGATCTGGTAAAGCTGCCAGAGGGGACAGAGGAGACCTGGTCTGGGGCAGCTCGCCTGGGAGAGCATAGGAGCACAGGGTCTCCACAAACCCTCTCCTGTCCCCCGAAGCCCCAGAGCCAGGCACAGACCTGGTGAGGAGCCAGCCTTACCACCAAACTACAGTGGTGGGCCTTGGATGAGCTTCTAATTTAAAAACCAATTTCTATGTCTGTAAAATGCTCGCTCCTTGGAAGAAAAGCTATGACAAACCTAGGCAGTGTATTAAAAAGCAGAGACATCACTGCAAGGTCCGTCTAGTCAAAGCTATGGTTTTTCCAGTAGTCATGTATGGATGTGAGAGTTGGACCATAAAGAAGGTTGAGTGCTGAAGAACTGATGCTTTTGAACTGTGGTGTTGGAGAAGACTCCTGAGAGTCCCTTGGACAGCAAGGAGATCAAACCAGTCAATCCTAAAAGAAATTAACCCTAAATATTTATTGATAGAACTGATGCTGAAGCTAAAGCTCCAATACTTTGGCCACCTGATGTAAAGAGGTAACTTGTTGGAAAAGATCCTGATTCTGGGAGAGACTGAAGGCAGGAGGAGAAGGGGATGACAGAGATGGTTGGATGGCATCACCGACTCAGTGAACATGAGTCTGAGCAAACTCAAGGAGATAGTGAAGGACAGAGAAGCCTGGTGTGCTGCAGTCCATAGGGTCACAAAGAGTCGGACATGACTGAGCAACTGAACAACAAAAAAACAAATTGGGCTTACAGAACACTTAGCCTCACAGCGCCTTTTTAGAGCAGTTTGACAAGCTCATCTGAGTTTTAAATGTGCAGTTTGTGATCCTGGGATCCATTTCCAAGAGGCATCTACTGATGTGTTTCCAGGTAGTCACAGAGAAGCATAAGCAGGAACGGGCACTGCTGCCCAGCTATGACAGCAGCAGGCCAGAAGCTGCCTGGAGAGGATGCCCTACATAAACCCACACACCAACCACTGCCCAGACACTAGAGCGAGGGAGCTGTGTACATACAAGGCAGAATAGTTACCAAGATCTACTACTGCGTGAAAAAGTGAGGTGAAAAGCAGCATTCTAATGTCCTACCGTTTGTGTATTTAAAAAGGAAGGTGGGGTGTGTGTACAGGCTGTCTGTGGAGGAGCACCCCCAAACCGGTCGCAGCAGTCGCCTCCAGGAACAGAATTCGAGTCGGAGTGAGAGACTCCTCCACACCTGCCCCTCTAAGCCTGAGTCTTTCTTCTCTGATATAGTGGACACCTAACACTGGTATTCATTCTGTTTGTTTTGCCTGAATCTTGTTTACCATCTGCCAGTGTCACCTGGCTTATTAACGAGAAACTCTCCTGCCAGGTTGTGAGGAATGAAAGGAACCACAGCAGATAAAGCATCTGAGTGCTGCCTGGCATCAGGGGGAGCTGGGCCAGGCAGGGGTGCCTCCTGCCCTGGTGCCAGCCCCGCACAGCTCTTACACAGACAGAACCTGAGCTGGCATTCCCAGCGGGGGACACCCTGTGCAAAGATGGGTCAGCAGAAATGAGCTGCACTGTCCAGGGAGGAGGAGGAACTTGCCATTTACTCCCCGAATAATGCCACGCAGGCTCTGAACTGTCCCATCAGAACCCAGAGCACCAAGGGCAGGGGCCTGCGCTGATAGCAGGGGTGGTCAGGACAACAGGCCAGGGCCCCAAAGCCCCTCTCTGGCACCAGGCTAGGGTCTCACCCACATACAATGGAGGTAACGGTAACGCCCATCACCCCCTCTACAACCCACCCCCAATACACACACACACGCTGGTGTTCAAGCTAGAAACGGACCCCTGGGAAGTCTCAGAGAGCTGCCCAAGCTTGCACAGCTGGTAAGTGAAGCCCAGACCCTGGGGCTTTCAGTCTGGACGACCGTGGACCTACAGTGAGTGTGCGAGGCTGGTGCTTGGTGGCTCACTCTTGCCAACATCCACTTGCCCAAGCAGCCCCTCAGGGGAGGAGGCCCACATCTGTGGCCCTCTACGGGAGCCTCCTTCTGTCCTCTTTGGCCATCCCAGGCTATGGCCCTCAGGAGTGCTGAGGTAACCACATAGGAGTCACAGCAGAATCTCAGGCTGTAAAGTGTTCCCCCAATAAGCACACAAGAGAAAAAGAAGGTGGAATGTGCCAGAAACCCCAGCCTCGGGAACACAGGGATGAATTTCCAGGAGCCCCTGAGCGAGTTCCTGGAACTCCAGACCTCAGTTTTTTCCATCGGCCACCGGGGATGGGGAGTGACCCAGAATCCTCCCAGCCCAAAGGATGACGTGACCCTCGATGCAACCAGGAAGTGCTCTGCAGGGGTGGAGCGTGCTCACTCAGCCTCCTCTGAAGAGCAGGCTTTCTCATCTGCTGGCCTGGCAATGCCAAGTCCGCAGCGGCTGCTCCTGAGCGTTTTATCATTCACCACACTGGGCCAGGAGCCGACGGCTCAGACGACCACGATGATGACAATGTCGACTTATGTTGGTCGGGTGCTTACTGCGTGCCTTGCCCTGCTCCGAGCACCAGGCGTGGATTACGTCATGGAATTCTCCTGGCAGCCCTGAGTGTAGGGGGCACTGTTACTAAGCCCACTTGACAGATGGGGAAACTGCTACACGGAGAGCGGTACGGTCACTTCCGTGGCCACACAGCTGAAAGGTGCTGCAGCCAGGCAGCATCTAACCTGGCAGCTGGGCTCCGGGCCCATGTTCATAGCCACGGTGACTTCCTCCCTGGTCCAAGCGGAAGATTTGGACCAGCAGGACTTGGTGGTGGAGCGGGTGGGACAGGGACAGGAGGTTGATCACAAGAACCTTGGTGGATGGTGATGCCATTCACTGCCTTGGGGGGCACAGGACAAGGAAGTCTGGTGGACAAGGGCGGCTACAATGACAGTCAGTTTGGACCAAGTGGCTTTGGGTGTCTGTTGAGCATACAAGTGCAGTGGACATCCAGGGGAATCCTAGTCTCAGAAGAGAAGTGTGAGGCTCATGGCCCTACAGGGAAGCCGGACCTGCCCCCAAGAGCAAGCCCGGATGCCTAGCGCACAAGCCCAGAGGAGGAGCCTGCTGGGCGTGAAGGCAGAGGCTCTTCGACTACCCGTGTGGGCCCTGCTCACCTTGAAGGAGCTGGTCAGCGTGAAGGACTCCGTCCAAAACTGCAGGATGCCATCCTTGGTGACAGTCAGGAAATGGCCGATCTTCTTGAGCCGCTGGACTAAGAACTCCACTTTCACGATCTCACACCCGTGATTCCTATGGAAGGTGATGAGAGGGGAGCCCAGGCCAACGTGGAAAAATGCCCAGAGGACAGACAAGCTTCCCACATCCGAACCCCGAGACACTCGCTCCTTGAGACTCGGGCTCTGCCTCTCCCCCAGGGGACTGTCACTGCCCACAATGGTGGCCAGAAAGAGAAGAGACCCATGAATGATGCTGGGGTGACGCAGGAATCCCAGAGTCATAAGTTTAACCCAAGAAATAGCCAGTCAACTTCCTCATGATGGGAAGGGCCAGACAAGATCGGGAGTAGACGTTCTTTTAAGGGAAAAATGCCCCACGGAAGGCAAGTAGAGTGGGCTTGTGATGAAAACTGTGAAATAAGTGTATCCAGCCACAACTCTAATGCTTAGAGATGGAGAGGGGACTCAGGAAGGGGCGCAGGTGCAGGCCAGCCCCAGCCTTGTCCAGACACACCCTCCGGCCCAGGGAGAGGCTCCTTACGGGGGATGATCCTCATGGGAAGGTGGAAGCGTAGGCGGTACTGGCCCCTCATCATTTTCTCCTTCCCCTGGAACTCGCGCATCACGTAGTCCACATACTCCTGCTGCCTCGGGAAGAAGCGCCAGTAGGATGGGTGTTGGCCAAACCAAGCACCGGCTTCCAGTGCCTTCCCCTTCTCCCCAAATCCCTTACAAGGGTCTCCGGGAGCCCCCGGAGGCTCTGGTGGAGGGAGGCCGCCAAGCACCAGTGCTGTTCTTGGATCTACGTTGTGCAGAGGGCCTGTTTGCACATGTAAGTGAAGATGGAACAACAGTACCTCCCACCTTACATCATGTCTATAATTCTACATGATCCTCACCTCGCTCCATAGCTGGCATCTCCTCGGAGTCCCTTTATTCCTCCCACTGTACAGATAATAAGACTGAGGCCCACATAAGTATAGATGAGTTGCCCCAGCTCATATATCAAGTCAATAGCAGAGAAGCACCCATAAGCCACAAGGGCATCTCTAGGCTCTGTTGACCAGCCTCATGAAAATACAGCCAAGGCCAGAGCAGACCACCGGGTGAAGCCACAACAAGAGAAGGGAGCTATGAAGAAAGGTCATGGTGTAGACAACAGAGTGCTAGAAACACAATTATTACAGACTATTAAGAGAAACGGGCAGTGGAGGTTCAAGAAGGAAGGGACATATGTATACTTGTGAGCGATTCACATTGTTGTGTGGCAGAAACCAACACAACGTTGTAAAGCAATTAACTTCCAATTAAAAGTAAATTTGAAAAAAAAGAAATGAAAGCAAAAACCACATATAAAAACAGAATGTACCTCTATTTTGGGGGGCAGGTGTGACAGAGCTGACTACACTTGGACCCTTGAAGGAAAATCCCTAGGTCTGAAGACTGACTCAGCTAAAGTAACTCTGTAAGTTCGGGCCAGTTTACTTCTACCCTTGCCTCAGTTTCCCAGTCTGTCAAATAGAGGTACATTACCAGCACCTAACCCATAGGGTTCCTGCGAGGTTGAGTATGATGACATTTAGACTGCTTAGGTCAATATCTGCTCTAAACGCTAGTCATTGTCAGCATTGCTACATCAACACATCAGATTGATTTTTGTACTCTACTATGTTCTGTATTCTTAAATGTTGTATATGCTTATTGTAGAACACTTAAAATTGGGGCAGGGGGTCGCGTTATTATTAATATGCTCTAAAACTCTGACATTTTGTGATTTAACAGATACTGAGGGAGCATCAAGGGCCAGGAGATGGTTGTGGCATTGGCTGGAGCCCCTTTAGCCAAATGGGAGGCCAGTGTGCAGGAGCGTTACACGGCAGCTGAAGGCCTCTGCTGCTCACCACCGGGGGCACAGCCGGCCTCATGCAGGGGTTACCAGCCTTTGTCACACACTCTCCTGTCCCCCAGACGGAATAAGCTGCAGCAAGTCCAGCTCTCAGGAGACTCAAGAGGGCCTCCTTGAAGACGCAAGTGTTCCCTCTACCCAGAGAGTCCCCCAGAATCTGCCCCCCAGATCCTTAGCCCTCCTTGTGCCCCTCTGACCAGCCACGGCTCATGCCTCCAGCCTCCTCCCAGCTCTCTGAAGCAGCAGGGGCGCCCTTCTCACCCAGGTGATGGAGCCGTTACAGTTCAAGTCCACCTTCAAAAATAGCGCCTCCAGCATCTCTTCTGACATATTGCTCAGAATCTTCTTCACAGCCTTAATGAAAGTTTCCATGTCCAGGGCTTCAAGAGAGAGAAGGGAGAACACCATTCTGTTCATTGCAAGTGCCCTGGCCCATCACCAGCCACAGTGTTCCTGGACGTCTGGGTGTTGGGGGAGGGAGGGTTGGGCACACAGAGGGTCACACTGCTGGGTCATCTTCTCTATCTTATCTGTTCAACAATTGATCACCCACAAATCCTGGCTCCACATCTGCTCCATGAGAGCATTGTGGAGGCCCAAGAGCAGTGAGGGGGGGACGGGTACTAAAAAAGATCAGATTCGAGATCAGATCCCATTTCTGAGCAAATAAGACAGACCAGGCATTGAGACAAAAAAAACTGATGAAAACTCATAAATAAATAAATAGGAAAGGAGAAAAACTTCAACAATGGCAACAAAGAGACATAAATAAATCCAAAGCTATAGAGGGAGAAGAGATGTGCATCTTTTAGAGGCAATCAAAATGCAACCTTGAGCTGGGGAGAAAGATGAAAAGGGGAGAGGAACAAGGAACAGAAGGACAAGAATCAAAAATTTTTCCCCTGCTGGGTTTTGTGGCTACAAGGAAATCTGTCTGCAGAGGGGTCAATTACTCCTGTCTAGGTTTTTAAAAAATAATCACAGTCTTTAAAAAGCACACTTCTATGGGGACTTCCCTGGTGGTCCAGGCTCCCAGTGCAGGGGTCCTCGGTTTGATCCCTGGTCAGGGACCTCGATCCCACATGCCGCAAGTAAAGATACCCAGTGCCACAACTAAGACCCACTGCAGCCCAAAAAATGAACAGAAACATTTTTCAAAGTGCTTCTAAAACCTGCTCCAAATACGTGGAACTCTCGCCTTGGCCTGCAGGCTCTTCTCTAGGACCTCACCTCCCGCCACTGTCCCCTTCGTTCTCTGCTGCAGCCACCATGTCCCCACACCTGTCACCTCAAGGCCTTTGCACTGCCTGGTTCCTCCACAGGGAAGCCTTTTCCCAGAGACTCTCTAAGGAGGCAGCACATCACCCTGCCTGGTTCTGCTGCCCCTGACTTTCCTCATTACCACCCTGGCCATGAGCTCAGGGAGTACAGGGCTAAGCCTGTCCCCTCCAGGACCAAGTCCTTACATGAAGCAGATGTTTGTTCCCTGAGCGTTTCCTTCAGCACTGGGGGATGTGATGAGGATGACTGAGTACCAGTATCATCTGAGTTTATTCACACTGACTGGCTGATGGGGGTGGGGGGGTGCTGGGG